>JASAMV010006439.1:0-13178 GCA_030248065.1 Rhynchonema sp. JSB1_4
CGCGAGCAATTTTGGCAAATTTAGCATAAAAAATCACGATTTTTTATTGAAATTCGATGATGTCGGGCCTTTTCGGGCCGGCCACCCCGGCCCGGCCCGACATTCCGAAAAGTCGGCCCGGCCCGGCCCGATTCCCACCTCTGGCTGCTGCTAATCCCAGAGGTCGCAACCGGCACGGCCCAAGGTCCCGGGGTCAGATTTTTAGCCCGATTTTCGTCACAATGTCCCAGGTTTTCCAGAAGGTGTTTTTTTCGCGGAATAAAAACTGCTTTTAATAGAAAAGTCGCCAGATACACAAGCACAGATCACGGGAGAGACGTGTTTTGCGGGGTGGGGGGGGGGTTGGCAAAAAAAATCCCGGGAGGAATGGGGGGGCGGCAAAAAAAACCGGGGGAGAGGCATGGGGGCGGCTGTGTCAGTTTACCGACCCAAATTTTTACACCATTCAGCGGTTTTTGGACAGTCAACAAGAAAAAACCTTTGTGGTTTCTCACAAAACGCAATTTGTGCGTTGACGACCAAAACGTCGACATCCATCGCACGGACCGGGAGCGGATTCTGCAAACTAGTACCGAGTCCTTTTGCAGACCATAGATTATCAGGTAATTTTTAAACTCACAGACTCGCATAAAAGTGGAGAAAAAGAAAGGAGGATTTCTTTCAAAAAAACAAGCTAAGTCTCCAATTTTTCGCACCAAAATTAGTACCACTTCTGCTTTCGGTATTTTTTCACCAAAAAACATAATTATCATCAGAAAAAGTCTGGGCCGAAAAAATCGGGCCGGGCCGACTTTTTTCCAAGTCTGGCCGGGCCGGGCCCGACGGCCCGGCGACCCCCCCCCCCCCGCGCCGTCCGGCCGGGCGGCCCGCGGAGGGGGGCCGCCCCCCCCACCCCACCCCCCCCGCCCCTCCCCCCAGCAGCGCTCAGGCTGGGCCCATACCGTATTGTTGGAAATAGAATCCGGGGGGTCTGTTTTTTCACTGGGGTCATTTTAGGGGTTTCAATTTATGGGGGGCTAAAAATTGGGGGGGTTATATTTTTCATTTGGCCCCCCGACGAAAAAAATCATTGTTAATAATTGTTCTATTTATGGGGGGTGGGTTAATTAATGGGGGTTCTATTTTTTATTTCGAGCCATTTAGGTGGGGTTCAATTAATGGGGGGTAAGTTAATGGGGGTTCTATTTCCGACAATACGGTACCAAACACCATGTGCCATTTTTCAGACAGTGGCCTCGATGTGGCGGAACATAAACTGCCGCAATTTCGCTCATGGTTGGACGATGAAAATCACACGGAAATCCGCCGGTTGATGTGCTCGAAACGCTCCGCCGTTTCGGTGGCACATGTGGTGGTGTGTTGTGTCGCTTTGATTGTGAATGAAGCTGGGTTAATAAATGTTCAGACGGAAAGTTCATAAATGTTATATGTAAAAAAATGTTAACTATAAATAGTTTAACGGTAACTTAACTACCTGTTGTGAATGAAGCTGGGTTAATAAATGTTCAGACGGAAAGTTCGTAAATGTTATGTGTAAAAAAGTTAACTATAAATTGTTTAACGGTAACTTAACTATCTGTTCTGAATGAAGCTGTGTTCATAAATGTTTACACGAAAAGTTCATTAATGTTATGTGCCAAAAAACATAAACTATAACTTAGCTAACTGTTATCTAACTATCTGTTCTGAATGAAGCTGTGTTCATAAATGTTTACACGAAAAGTTCATTAATGTTATGTGCCAAAAAACATAAACTATAACTTAGCTAACTGTTATCTAACTATCTGTTCTGAATGAAGCTGTGTTCATAAATGTTTACACGAAAAGTTCATTAATGTTATGTGCCAAAAAACATAAACTATAACTTAGCTAACTGTTACCTAACTATCTGTTCTGAATGAAGCTGTGTTCATAAATGTGTGCCAAGAAACATAAACTATAACTTAGCTAACTGTTACCTAACTATCTGTTCTGAATGAAGCTGTGTTCATAAATGTGTGCCAAGAAACATAAACTATAACTTAGCTAACTGTTACCTAACTATCTGTTCTGAATGAAGCTGTGTTCATAAATGTGTGCCAAGAAACATAAACTATAACTTAGCTAACTGTTACCTAACTATCTGTTCTGAATGAAGCTGTGTTCATAAATGTGTGCCAAGAAACATAAACTATAACTTAGCTAACTGTTACCTAACTATCTGTTCTGAATGAAGCTGTGTTCATAAATGTGTGCCAAGAAACATAAACTATAACTTAGCTAACTGTTACCTAACTATCTGTTCTGAATGAAGCTGTGTTCATAAATGTTTACGCGAAAAGTTCATTAATATTATGTGCCAAAAAACATAAACTATAACTTAGCTAACTGTTATCTAACTATCTGTTCTGAATGAAGCTGTGTTCATAAATGTTTACACGAAAAGTTCATTAATGTTATGTGCCAAAAAACATAAACTATAACTTAGCTAACTGTTATCTAACTATCTGTTCTGAATGAAGCTGTGTTCATAAATGTTTACACGAAAAGTTCATTAATGTTATGTGCCAAGAAACATAAACTATAACTTAGCTAACTGTTACCTAACTATCTGTTCTGAATGAAGCTGTGTTCATAAATGTTTACACGAAAAGTTCATTAATGTTATGTGCCAAAAAACATAAACTATAACTTAGCTAACTGTTATCTAACTATCTGTTCTGAATGAAGCTGTGTTCATAAATGTTTACACGAAAAGTTCATTAATGTTATGTGCCAAAAAACATAAACTATAACTTAGCTAACTGTTATCTAACTATCTGTTCTGAATGAAGCTGTGTTCATAAATGTGTGCCAAGAAACATAAACTATAACTTAGCTAACTGTTACCTAACTATCTGTTCTGAATGAAGCTGTGTTCATAAATGTGTGCCAAGAAACATAAACTATAACTTAGCTAACTGTTACCTAACTATCTGTTCTGAATGAAGCTGTGTTCATAAATGTGTGCCAAGAAACATAAACTATAACTTAGCTAACTGTTACCTAACTATCTGTTCTGAATGAAGCTGTGTTCATAAATGTGTGCCAAGAAACATAAACTATAACTTAGCTAACTGTTACCTAACTATCTGTTCTGAATGAAGCTGTGTTCATAAATGTGTGCCAAGAAACATAAACTATAACTTAGCTAACTGTTACCTAACTATCTGTTCTGAATGAAGCTGTGTTCATAAATGTGTGCCAAGAAACATAAACTATAACTTAGCTAACTGTTACCTAACTATCTGTTCTGAATGAAGCTGTGTTCATAAATGTTTACGCGAAAAGTTCATTAATATTATGTGCCAAAAAACATAAACTATAACTTAGCTAACTGTTATCTAACTATCTGTTCTGAATGAAGCTGTGTTCATAAATGTGTGCCAAGAAACATAAACTATAACTTAGCTAACTGTTACCTAACTATCTGTTCTGAATGAAGCTGTGTTCATAAATGTGTGCCAAGAAACATAAACTATAACTTAGCTAACTGTTACCTAACTATCTGTTCTGAATGAAGCTGTGTTCATAAATGTGTGCAAAATTCATAAAGCCAAAAAACATAAACTATAGCTTAGCTAACTGTAACTTAACTATCTGTTCTGAATGAAGCTGTGTTCATAAATGTGTGCCAAGAAACATAAACTATAACTTAGCTAACTGTTACCTAACTATCTGTTCTGAATGAAGCTGTGTTCATAAATGTGTGCCAAGAAACATAAACTATAACTTAGCTAACTGTTACCTAACTATCTGTTCTGAATGAAGCTGTGTTCATAAATGTTTACGCGAAAAGTTCATTAATATTATGTGCCAAAAAACATAAACTATAACTTAGCTAACTGTAACTTAACTATCTGTTCTGAATGAAGGTGTGTTCATAAATGTTGCGGTATCCTAAACATGAACGGAAGAGGGGGATCCATGCAACCTAGGTCTAGCCGGCTCCGAGACGGGCGCTTGTAGGATGCGCAGCAGTTCTACACGTAGCAGACATCCGTGCTACCTGGGTGGGGATGATAGGAAGAGGGGCGCGGGTGGATCTCTCACATATATGCAGACTGAACAGCGGCGCCAGCCAGGCAGGCTACAGAAAAGGGGCGCAGGGTGCGCATACTTTTCCCGCCAAAAATTAAAACACACCCTGTAATTTGGCCGTTTTACCGCACACTGTTCGTTTTACATCAAATACATGGGGGCGCGGGGGGGCGCGGGGGTGCGCGGGGGGGCGAGAGGAGCGAAAGGGGGATAGGGAGAAGGCAACGCACGCGCACGCGCGTGTGCGCGCGTGTGTGCGTTCTGGTTCGCCCCCCGCACCTCCTCTTCCCCTCCATTCACCGACGCCACCCACCAGCCCACAAAGTAGTAACGTTCCCAGGAGTGATGTTTACAGCCAAAATGTTATCACTGTTGGGGTTTGCTTGCGCGCGTGTGTGACCATGAAAAGAAACCTTGCACACGCACAAACCGAAAAACGTGGTTTTCGTAACTCGTATGTCCTGCAGCCATAAACTGACGGGTTTATTATCACTACATTTAGCGCGAATCCCGAGTGCTCTTGTCGTTGAAAACATGGTTGCAAAAAAGGAAATAATACTTGAATAATTCAGTTCTGCGTGGCATAGATTTTCGTACATGTTCAAATCAAACGAACCGCTGCCCCTGTGACTCGTAGTTAATCGCACGCCTGAACAAAACCTCGTTACTCTTACGAGTCGCGGCTTTTTAAACTTCTCTGGATTTTGCTCATCACTCAGCAGGACGGTGCACCAGGGTCATCGTCAGTGCTGTTGCACGGCATTCACACACACTGGTCCACGAAAAAAATGGCGGCGATACAGCACACGCGCACAATTAATTGAACCAAATTGAACAAACAAAATTGCACAATCAGCACAACGTACGACCATTTGCAGACTACGAAGCGTTGTGCGCGGAACACGAGTTCGCCTGTCAAAACACTCTCGAATGTATTGCTGTGGACAAATTGTGCGATGCAAAGTTTGATTGCGAAGATCGGACCGACGAAATGAACTGTGTCACCACAACCACAAGTTTGTTTGTTGTTTGAAACATCAACTTTTTAGCTCCATTTCACCTTTTTTTGATCAGCCAAGATGAAGAACACGGTCCCCTGTCAGTTTGCGTTACCTTGATCACGTGACTGCGAGATTGGATTGATGTAGCGGACGGACAGATGTGAAATGATTCAAAATATTGCGCGTGCTGAGTGCAGTACGCATCGGGTTTTAGGCATATACTGTCAAACAACTATGTACATTGGGGCGTGTACTGAAGACAGGAACTGGCAGATTTCAGTGACGCGCACGTTGTGGGTTGGTTTGGTAGACTGTGCGTCCCTAGACTACAGTATAACTACTATAATTGGTACGCTCTCGTGCTGCCGCGCCTCCATCAGCGCGCCGATTACTTTCAGTGAACCAGCGTTGTAACGAATGTATCCACTTTACGCAGTATTCGCGAGGCCAGTGCTTGAACGTTCTTTGAGGGCCCCAACGCGATTGGGTTAGCGTCTGAATAACTCGCTATCCCTAAAAGCGTTGAGGCGTCACAGAAGAACATTTTCGATCAAATTAGTTTGACGAAAGTTGGTTGTTGCGGTGATATTTGATGGTGCACGTTCTTCGAGGGCCCCAACGCGATTGGGTTAGTGCCTGATCCAGAAAGCTCAGGGGACCTGCTGCTGAACTTGCGTTGGTGTACGGAACAGATCAGGCAACAACGCATTTGAAAATTCTCCCCACCATATTGTGAGCGCACACCAGCCCAACAGGCATTATTATCTTCACCGCGCAACCATAGACGCAGATGGCAAGCTGTCTGATGCTGTGTGCGTGCATCACTATCCTATTTTGGGAACTGTCTGGTGGAATAAACTTTCCCATATTGAGGTACAAACATCGATTGCCCGGGCTTCAAACTTGTGGCAATCGCACAATAACATGATTTTGGAAAAACGTTGCGTATGTAGCGCTGCCTGGTGCGCTTTCAAGCATCATCAATTTTGTGCACCCCGGCAGAAAAAAGCATGCCCCGCGCGTCCCATGTTTTTTACCGAAACTGGCGCGGGAAGCTCTCAAGTAGCCTCATACAACCAGCGTCAAAGTACTTCGTCCAGCGTGAAAGTTGTTCTTCAACTGCCGGGGAACACCTTTTACTCTGGTCAAACCAGGAGGCACGAGCACAGAAAATAGCAAAGTCACGTGATCAGGGCTTGGACCGGGCAAACAACTGTGTGCGTTTGATTTCGATAATCCCCAATGAATTTTCACAATTTTTCGTGTGCTAATTTGTAGTGTGTGCCTGTTACCCCCGAAAACTTCAGCCGGTTTAATCATTTTAAACCTCTGACCTGTCTGGGTGATGTTTCACACCTCCTTTATATTCAGCATCAGCCCCCATGCCCTACTGTGACCCGCACACGCATTTCAAATGTGGCAGCGGCCAGTGCATTGATGTTTCACTGCGTTGTGATCGAAAATACGATTGTGACGATGGGACCGATGAAACGTCGTGTGGTCAGTTGGGCACTTTTTTTGTACTTTTTGAATTTTTAAATGTCGAGCTCTTTTAATCTTTATTTGATTTGAATTTTTTTACGATGAGCTGCATGGCTTGCTCTTTCTTGCTGCATGTGTCTCATGATGTGTGCATGAATTCTCAGAACAACTTGATTGAAACAACGATACATTTTATTGTTGTGTTGTTTGCGTCGTTTTTACAAAATGTAGATGTACCTATGTAGTGCTCATTGTAGCTGCAGATTAGAAGCCTAGTTTTTAGCGTAACGTGTCCAAGCTTGCTGTAACCTACAAAACAATTGCATGTTTTGCAAAATCCCGCTTGCCATAACTTTCATTTAGCATAACAACATGGTTTTCAGATTATTTCTTGTCAGCGCATGCGCGTTATCGCGGTGAACCAACCACTATGCCACCCACGCCCACAACAGTCGTGCCCGCACAAGCCCTGGGCGTTGGCAACGAAGCTTTCAGTTACTACGGTAACACAGTAACCAACGAGCTGAACTACGGTAACGCCAACAACTATAATCGTGGGAGATGCGCTGCTGATGAGTTTCGATGCCACACGGGCGAGTGTGTGAGTGCACAAGCGCGATGTAATCACCTGGTCGACTGTCCCGAAGGCGAGGATGAACAGAATTGTCAAGGTATACTGTAGGTGTGCAGTAGAATGTCGCATGTACTGTATGAAGCATGATTTGGGATGCCGAGCATTGTAATAATTTCGGATTGTTTTTTATTCAGACAATCTATGAATCATCAGCATGACAAGATCAAAATGATGCCACAATCTGGGATTAACAAACATTTTTATTGTCCGTTCGCACATATGTATGTCCGCATATTTTTTCATGCATGCATAGCTGATCCTGCGCTTCTTTTGCGAACAAGCGACAGAAGATATTTCTAAAATGCTGCTCTTTCGCGTGTCTGTTTTCCCATGGACACATGGTGTGTCGGGTCATCGTCCGTGCTGGAGCAACCATAATGACCAATCTGAGAGAGAACACCATTTGTTGAATTTCGTTCGTCATAATTTGAGACCTGCATACTGTATATCCTGATCGATCTCACGGATTATTTCCAAATCCAAAATCCCACGCCTGACCGCAAAATCTGCGCGGCATACTTTTATGTAACTTCTTTTGACGTCATAAGCTTTTCGTAAGGTATAATATCCCGCGAAACTTCGCTCTGAAGAAAAAAATTCATTTTCTCGCACAAGCAAACCAGCTGTAAACCAGCACAACTACGCACAGCAGCTGTTCTGCCAGCTGTAAATGGTGTGCTCATGTTTTTATGAGTGTTTGTGCCCTTTAGAGGGCGCGGCGCGCTGCAAGGGCATTTCACTAATTTTTTATGTCCGACGAAACAACCGCCATTCGCCCTCATATCATATATTGGTATGGACTTCAATTTCGGGCTAATACTAATGACGTCGATGCACGTTGTCGGCGCCGGGCGCAAACGAGCGCGGGCATTGCGCAGTGCATCGACGTCCAGCTGTGCGACCGACCACATTTGAATAAGCCCAAGTTCGGGTGCATCCAAACGTTTCCTTACGCCTAAGTGTTGTTGCATAATGGATTATTTTCAAAATACGCCCGTTTCCTTGCGGTTGATTCGCTCAGTTTTTTATCCGCTCAGCTGCGAATAAACTTTCGTTCAATCTTCGTCTTATATGGTCTCCCTAAAATGACCACGTTCTCAGTCAGAGAAAACCAGCTGTTTTTTGCCTGTGCGTTCATCTGATAGGTACAATGCTGGCTGGGGCAAAACAGCGCCGTTTTTGCTCGAACCCAAAATGAGCAATCCTCCTTTCAATGAGTACCAGATTTGAGGCACTAATTTAAGTATTCAAAAACATTTTCTGTTTTACACGTCTTCTGTAAAATGATTTAAAAATTATAAGTAAAATTATTGGTAATGGAACGGGGGTACATATTTGCGTGGCCACGCGGAAATTCCGCCGCTGCGCCTTTCCGGCACGGAACTTTAGGCCCTGACCATTTCAGGCGAGTTGGGCTTGTCCCCGCCATGGTCCAGTTAACTGGGTGCAAACCACAACAAATGCAGCCCAGTGGCCAAGAATCTCAGAAAAATTCTATTTACGTTCTCATTTTCTCCTGCCAGACAATAAATAAGGAACAATATAACTTATTCTTATCGTATAACCCGTCCTCCGTCCTGCTATGCAAAAAGGTGAACTTGTATACCTGTGGCTTCCCAAAAGCTCTTGTTCACACACACACGTTGATTACATTATTGCTTGTAACCTGTTCAAAATAACGATACTTGCTAAAATCATTTTCGATCACAGAACCTTTTGACCAACAAGGTTTCCAGTTCCAAGCACGAATCGCACAAACCGTGTCTAGAATTGGAACCTGGTTCTCGTTGGTGCTTGCTTTCTTCGAAAGAAAATTCTGTTGTCATCTCAGGCTGAAAAATGGCCGCCATCAACCAAAACTACATAACACGCTCAAACATCCCAGTCAAACAACAAAAACGTTTTCTGATAAAAGCAATGTACGGGGTCTCGTTGACTTTTCGATGTGTGACTTTTCGTTGTAGTAGTTTTTATGTTGAAAACTTGTGTGTCACAGAGTCGAAAAGGTGTACCATTTTGCTTTTCAAACACACACACACACACACACAGATAAACAACCGTATGCGTGCTTTAGCTATGTATGTATGTAGGTATGAGAGTGTGTGGTGGCTTATATTTATGACGTCAACTTAGATCGTCGACCATCATCGTCAACTACCATAAGACCGGACCGCAATATCGTCCCAATGCACGTATAGTCCGTCCATCAGCTCATGGCACTTTTGTTTGGGAGGTTCAGGTTCCGTTGTGAAAAATTGTTCCTCCGCAAGGCAATGTCAGAGAAAACGGCGAGCAAAAATAAATGAAAACCGATTTCTCTTTCTTTTCTTTTTCGTAAGCTGACCGGAACCGGAACAGCACTGGATCCTGTCAAGCCTTTCAGGTGACAAAAAAGTGTCATGAGCTGATGGATGGACTATACTGTATCTCACGTCTATTACACACAAGCACACGCGTGTTGACCTGAGTGGACGACCACAGTTGAGGATTTGAGTTGACCACAAGACAATTAGTCGTATCCGTGTGTCACTTAAAACCCAGCAGTTTATATTTGCCAAAACTTACGCAGGCACATATATAGGAGTACATAGACTTGTTTCGCTTGACTGCTTATAATAACCGTGCATATCATAACATAAAACGTCGATTATACCTATATATTATTATTATATTTATCATATTATTGCGTATACAGTTGTGTACAAACACCCTTATAAATCCATTGCCTCAATACCGGTCCAGCAATATAAAGTTCAAAATTTTGTTCAAGCACCGTAACTTTCTGACCTAAAGAGTGTCTTCATTCCGAACCCCGCGGTGAGAGATTGTCTCAAGTGGCCCAGACGGGCTGGCATGTTACTGTTTTCACACCTCCGTCTCTGAAGTTAGTCATAATCCAAAACAGTGGATTGTACAAAACGTTATGGCCATCCCGGCTCGGTCGCTTACACAAATCGACAACAACTACAATTCAGTGTTCGCAACAATTTTTTCATATGTGTAGAAAGCAGTGCCCCAAATTTGATGCCACGGACCAAAAAACTGCGGGGGACAAGACTAAATAAATCAACGGTTTTTGAAAAACAGCGTCCACTAAAACATACATATACATATTTGCTGAGGACAGAGTTTTGGCCTAAGGTTAAGTCTAAGCCAAAGCTAATGACAAAGATAGCTGATCTCAGAGACGCCGCTGTTTTTTCCACTGCTGTTTTGTCCGTGTACCCCCAAACGCGCACTGTCAATGTCCATAAGTTCATCACAACATGTAACGGTTGTCTGACAAAGTCACATTTCAAACCCATCACTTAAATTGTAACAGCAACATTATCGTTATGTTTGGCCAAAAAGGTTCCGTTTTCGCTCATAAACCGCCCGGCAGAGAAAAGCAACTGTTTTATTGCCAATGTGTCTGGCTCTCGTGAAGCTGCTTGGCCAACACTGACCCCAGGTACGGGCTAACCAAACAAACTATTGAAAGAATTCTGAGTTCAGTTGTAAAATTGTAACTACTAGATTCCTTGATATCGCAGGCTTTGCAGAAGCCCTTCTTTTTGCCATTTCCCGGTTATTCCTTTCTAGGCGCACTTAGAGCATATGCACGTTACGCAATGAACTGATCTTATTTTATGGCATTACGATTGAAAAATTTATTTGTCAACAAAACCTCTGCACGTTATACAGGTAACAGGTCATTCAGAAATACATAAGGTAATCTGCTCTGTTCTCTAATGTGTGTCCTAAGGTCAATTGAGTTACCTAAACCTGCGAATGTTTTTAAATGGTCACTGTTCAGACTCAGGTATCGAAAGACGTCTGAACCTCATAAGCAACAAATATAATATTATTTTACTATGTAACCGGTTTATAGGCTTGTTAAAATGCAGTTTGGCTGCATTATTATGCGTATAGCCTGAGTGACGCAAGAAACAAACAAAAATCGCTGGAAAATGAGGACAAGTTTGAAGTTTTTTTTGGAAAGGGCAAAGATATAAGTCAGGAAGACATTAAACAATGGATATTTAAAGCTATCCGCTTTAAGAATCAGGCATTTTTGTCCCAACCTTAGCCAAGCAACAATCCAAAACCTGTGCACTACAACCCTGCGACGCCATTGAGGCGGGTCCTATATACATAGCTGTTTGACTTTTCTGTATCTTTCGCAAGCGTTTGCACAAAAAAGTTTGTGCTTTCGGTTCTTTTCACGTTCACAGAGAGCAACTGTTTTTTGCACCGGCCAGGCACCCTCAGCGAAATACCTGACCTGCTTGTATTATGTATGTACGTATAGCTAAAGTTTCATATGGGCGTAAAAAACTTTTTACAGTGTGGTGCACCAGCTTTCTCCCTCTCCACCGCTGTATAGGTGTAACTTGCTCTGTCAAATGACATACAGAAAGAGTTTTGTGGATATTTGACAGCTGGGATTATATGGGCTGGGCTCTGCGTATACATATGTCTAGCTTTACTACGCAACTTTTATTACACTTATTTATTCGGATCTGATGCTTGCCTGAACTTTCAGGTTCACTATGGAAATAACGTTGACCACAGTCAAAACCTTGGAGGGAGTTTCTGATCTTTTTTCTGTTGTTGTTCATTTCATTTAATAATGTCCAAAGTTTCGATACAAGTCCAGTTTTCGATACTTCATTGATATAATATATGTTGTAACATAGTAACCGTCAGCTGGTGGTGTGCGATACACCATTTTTTCAGCTGAGCAGTCACCAAACACGCCATAAGCTTTGGTAATCGCCACGTAAAGGTGCCGTGCACACGGGAACCGATGTGTTTCCTTCCAAGACATGTAAAGGCCATCACCAGGAAAATTGATTTTACTCCGTATTTCAACCTGTTTTTTGTCATTATGCCATTTACCAACGGCTAAACTGATGTTCGTAGGTCTGTTGGTATGTGTAAAAAGTGAAAACAACTCCTAACGGGGCCTGAAAGTATCCCATCCCTAACCCGCTTTCGGCTCTTTAACTTTTCTCTGTTTCTTCACTCCACTGTAATGGGTTCCTGTTGAAAACACAGTTCCGCTAGGCGTTTTGGCGCAAAACAACAACCCCGTAGGGGCTCAAGAACAAGCTATTATGCGTGCAAGACTGGGTCCTCCACAAAAAATTCGCTCGTTGACAACCCGAGGACAAGTGTGGGCCATTTTTCATCCCGCGCACCAGCTCCAGAGACCATAGATGGAACTCGTGGTTCAAAAATTCGGGCGAATATATGTTTTTCTGACGTGCGGGAGCACTTCCTTTCGCAAAGCTGTCAGAAAGTTTTCATTTCTCTGCGGCATACTTTGCTTTTTGGTTCTGACCGAGTTTGATGGATTATAAACAATGGTCTGTTTTTTGTGAATTCTTATGTATGTTCTCTTTTGTTGACGTTTCATGAATTCTGCATTCCATATAGTGTATGTTCTCACGTTGCTTACCTTTTTTGGTGTACCAGGTCTTCTTCAGTGCGAATACACCCTGGGGCCAGGCGGAGTCCAGCAAAACCAACGCCCGAACAAAAGGATTGCAAGTATTATGTCATTACATTGGGCAAATAAACCCACTTTTTGCTGTCAAACTGAATTATTGCGTTGTATCATCTCAGACAGGAAACATTCTGAGCAAAATATGTCTTGGTGAATTATTATCATGAGCGGTGTTAGCGCGTTTCAAAATTGTACATACATACATACATACGTTGGCACTTAGCAAAAAGTGTATACTTGTTTTTTGCCCAAACTTAAAACACCCGTCAACAAATGTGTGTACAATCTAATCGTTTTGTATGCATATGCTTCTTAACACCAAACGATAGACAGTTGTGGGGCTAATTTTGCTACTTTTCAAATGCCGCCGTTTTTCGTTTTGAGCATAAATACATGCGCGTGCGAGTACGCGTGCGTGTGTGCGTGCATGCATATGCGAAACAGTCTCTGCACCATGCTGTTTTACTTTCCTTCACTGCAACTCCTGAAGTGTGAAGAACATGTATGCTGA
>JASAMV010006441.1:0-92577 GCA_030248065.1 Rhynchonema sp. JSB1_4
TTTTGGCAGGATATATGAATCGGTGGTTATCGTGACATAAGGCCAATTTTGTGTTTCGATTTCACTATGGGGTTCTAACAATGGAGACACGCTTGTGTCTGCGTCTTCACCCGCCACTGAAACAAAACTAACGCAGTGCCCCACGAGCATGTCTATGTTTTTGAGGAACATGTAACTTGTCAAGTTATTTATTTTTTTAATTTACCGCCAGGTATGTATTTGACACCCTAGGTATTGGTCGCACAATGACTATATAAGAATTCATCAAAATCAATCCTGATTTTCACGTTCAGTCACTCTTAACTACTGTGCTATTTGTAATTGTCACAAAACATTTTCAACTGAAAATAATCTAGCGGATCAACCACGTTGCCGCAGGTCTGAAACATTCTCTTTACTACATGCTTTGTGTGCGATCACGCAACGCAACGTCATTGCCCCGTCACTTTCCCTCTTTACGATTCAGGAAAAAAATTTGACCAATTCTTATAAAGTCATTGTACAACCAATACCATCAATTATAGCCCACTGATTGCGCATCGTCTCAGAGAATGGCACTTGTTGGTTTAGTACCAAGCAAAGCTGTGCAATGAACTTCCATGCAACCTGTCCCTTCAGGTTCAGCAATGAAATAAGTGTCAAACATCAGTCTCCAGATTGTTTTGGTGTTGGCCGCCGCATCTGATCTTGGATTCAATGTTACGTAAAAACTACTATTTAACTTTCCCACGAAAGTCAAATTATAAATGCGGGAAAAGCTTCGAATGTTAGAGAGCAACAGCTATTTTAATTAAGAAGTTGATATCTTGTCGGTATTTTATCATGAATGACATCACAGCGCATAAACTGCGAACCGCACCTGTGCTTAATAATTAATCTCAAATAAAAACACGAAAAAACTGAAAAAATGTTACGCAGAATTCATTAAAAGTTAATAAAAATACAACAAAGTTGGCTGCGCGCGTGAATGTTTGAACCCGCGGCCTTTCATCTTCAGTGCTGCGCGTTATACCGCTCGGACATCGCTTCGCCAATCTCCTTCACAAGCTTTACTACATATGTAACTACGCGTGCATTGCTGCATTGCCTGTTGTGCTTGCTGCCTGTGTGTGTGTGTGCTGGCTGCCTGCCTGCCTGTGTGTGTGTGTGCTGGCTGGCTGGCTGTGTGTTGTGTTTAATACATTGTGCGCTTTATGAATCAGGCAACTACGTAGCGTGCACTAATGCATTATTGTGTGTGTCTGAGCGTCCATTATGGCTCTTTTTGAGCTGAAAAACATTTAACGAATTGGAATTAATATATTTTTGACGTAACAAAAACTAAAAACACATATAATCTCTGATTTTGGCTTTAGAACCACACATTCTGTACAAAAAGTCATGGTCTGGAACCGTTCATACTAAAAGTTACGAACTCGGCGATAGCACCACCGTGTTTCTCGAGTACGAAAACCACATAAACAACTTTAATAGTTCTGGTAACCCAACTTTTCGGCGAAATTTTACTTCGGGAAGCACACTTTACATACAAAAAGTCGTGGTCATGGTCTGGAACCGGTCTCAGTCGTGGAGTTACGAAGTCGGCGATAGCACCATCGTGTTTCTCGTGTGCGAAAACCCTATATGCGATATTAACATTTCTAGTGTTCAGTAACGTCTGGGCCCTGACTACTCTTTTGTGGAAAAAAAAAAGGGAAAGAACGTTTTTACAAAAATGACAACTGTATCTTGCCCGCGATTGCGCGTGTGGGCACGCAGCGGGATGAAATTTTGTGTGGCCATTTTGGGGCACGGTATATACATTGTGTGCAAGTTTGAGCTCATTCGGTTGAGTATTGTTGAAATAGCGCACGATCAAAATTTTCAGAAAGCGCACTATAGGGAATGAACCATATGTCGCTTAGCATTACCATGCTAGCTCCGATGTACCTTCAAACCGTCGATCTACAAACAAATCGGGGACGTTGGCAATAAGTTACGTTAAGTATTAAAGTATTGGAAGTTAAGCGCTCGCGATTATGTGCGGCTCAACGCACACTCCTATACTACATGTGTGTGTGTCTGTGTGATAAATTGATGTGAAACTGAACTATAACAGTTTGCACACATACACAAGCAGGGGTGATGGGGCGGAATAAATAAATTTAAATGTGTCCGAATAAAAGAAGACTGATATTTATTGTTAATCGTGACTGACTGTATACGTTTTGTTTATGGTCGTGTGTGGGTATGTGACGTTTAATTGAGCGCACTATGATATATGGAGCGACGTTTGTGATTGTTAAGTGTGATTTAAGTGGCGCATTGAGATGAACGAAAATGAAATTTTTATAATTGATAATTGTTGGCGTGCTTAAAAACACACACATACACGGACACGGACTGAATCGAGAAAGGAGCACGTTTAATAATCGTTTTATTTTTCTTTGCAGATCCGAGCCGAAAAGCCGTACTATGTTCCCAATCCCGAACTGGACTCTTTGGTAAGTGATGAATAACGACCATTGTTCCGTTGTCTGTTGTTAGTTTTGTTTGTTTGCATTGTTTTATTGTCTGTTTGTAAACTCATTATTGGCAATGCTATACTTAAATAAATGCCTGAGCTTAACATGTCGATAGGCCAATACTCTGAATGTCTGAATAGCGTGATTTCTTGTTTGCGGACCCGATTAAAGCCCTACAATAGCCGGTAGTCGTTATAATCGAATGTAAATTCACACCCCAGCCTGCCAGATAATGGACCCATTGTGATTATTTGTGGGCTTGAGTGGACACGCACACCAAAACATTAAATATGGCTGCGCACAATGGCCATAAGCCGGCATCATTTGAATATATTTGCGTGTGTAGTGGCGTGCTAATACGATGTATTGGCTTTTTGACGCCAACATTTTATGCCGCACTCCTATATGATGATATGATACACCCATTGTACCAGAGCTGGATCATGGTGCTTTAAGCTGTATGTTGTAGTATACGTGTGTAATGGGTCTCTCTGACATACAGACATTAACTGGGCATGGTTAGGGGGCTCGAAATTGCCCGTTACCAATATACACACACCAGCCAGCCAGCGGTTCCAAAAGCTGGGTGGATAATGTTTTCCGGTAGAATGCAGTTGATACACCCGCTCCATGCTTTTTGGGGTCCGGCTTAGGTCCGGAGGGTCCGGACAGGCGCTGCACATATTGTTCTCATATACTATTGGGCTTAGAACCAACCCAGAGGACAAGAACAGGGCTGCTAAACACCACCTAGAGTGGCTGGTCTGCGAAAATGTGTTTTTGGGTCCCATTGTACTTTCTCGACACTTAATATACCCCAAAAGAGTAATTTTGCACCCAGTAGCCTCATACGTAGCTGGATATATAGAGACGTATTGAGTGTTATGTCAATGATACGGGGGGGTCTGTCGTCGCGAGTCCGCTGGCTGAGATTATGTTTAACTCCATGACTCTTGGACTCGGCTTCTTAAAGCTGCAGTGCACTGCACGCACATGAGCGTCGATCCTTAAGCACCAGTCATTTACTTGGCAATATAGTTGTCTATATGAGCATACACTGCCTGTCACATGATATGACGGACTGCATTCGTCCTACGTAGTCGGATCCGGGCGCAATCTTGGGTCTTTTAATGATTTAAAGCGTTATGCGACTTTAAGTGGTGTACACCTACATTCTGTCCCACTTCCCCAACTGCACTCAAGAGTCACCCCCAACAAAACATCTTGCTGGCTTTCCGAACGCCCATGTACAGTGTGTGTGTATGTGTTTCCGTGTGGAAAGGCTCAGTTTTACGAGCCAAGAAGGGGAGGTCTGGGAGTCCGAAGTGCCCCTCGTTCGAAACCGGTAGTTGGTTTGATAAAGCGCCCCCGTAAGACACGATTTATGTTCGTCATTTATGTTCGTCATTAGCCAAGCACATGTATACTCGTGTGTGTATGTGTGTTAAACGTACGAGCTATGATATAACATGTGAATGTGACGCGAGTGAAAATTGTATGTTGAGCGATGGATGGGTAACAATGGTTGAACAGCAGGATTAAGCATCATTATACGTAACTTGAAACTTTTATCAATGAGCTCATTGTTTCTTTTTCAGATGGTCCAGGCGATTCAGGTGTTGCGCTTTCATCTACTTGAACTTGAAAAGGTATGATAATAATTGTGATTTTCTTTTAAATTCTTTGTTGGACAGAAGGGGAAGCGTTCTGAAGCCCGTCGCTGGCATTCGTTATTCTGTGTTGTTGTTGAACATAAAAATGTCGCAACACACAGGTTCACTAATTAAATTTAGCGTGTTGACTCATTTGGCTAATGGGAATGGGCGCCCCACTATGTATAGCTTTGTGTTGCCATTAGTCTTAAATAACAGTGCCACTGCTGTCGCAATCATCATTATTTCAAAACATCGTGTGTAGCAAACCGGCCATAAACCGTCGCGAGCTTGATTTTTATCGGCCGACATGTACATATGTTTTCGGTGACGGAAAATAGTAACAATTTTATTGCTTTTGCAGTATACTTAGCGCGTGTACCGGCTGCCACCTGTTCTAGACTTTGAAGCGACCCAGTTTAATGAGTGTCTCAGCTGTTTTTTAACGCAGGTAGCCATGTTCAGGTTATCACTTGACTGTTATCATCAATAAGCGATCGTTTTCGCAACTGTGTAGGAAGGCATCAGTTCCCAGGTGGTCTGGGGTTATAAGGCAATGTTTTATATCATTTTTTCTTATCATTTTTTGACGACGTCTGGTCTGACAGTTACATTATAATGCGGTTGTTCTCTCTTGCAGAAATTTTCAGAACTGCGTGCATCCGGGGGACGCTTTGAACTTTTTTTATCTAACCGAAGATTGTTGCATTTTTTAAACCCAAACCAGACGTCCTTTATGTCAAAAAGGGGACCGGCTTTTGTAAATAACTGTACTGCACGGATTCAAATGTAACTGCACCGGAAACAGGCTTTATATGTATATAATGTGGTACGGTATGAGAAATTGAGATAAAGCAGATTTTTTGCCGAAAAGCGCATCTAGTGGGCGCGAAATATGAAATATGCCCCTCTTTCTTTGTGTGTATGTACGTGGGTGAGCGTGTGCTGTTACTCATTCAGAGAATCTGAAAAAATATGCCAAAAAAATCCCGCTCAAACTGATAAGTAAGCTCAACCCACCAGACATGGTGGCTCAATTCAAAATACAGACTCAAGATTTGGGGGATTGGCCAATCACATCGGTATTCACCCGTCCCTGGAGCTTACATAGTTGGCTCTTAAATGCCAATAATTAAAATAACAGACCCAGGCGAATTTAGGGGCTGGTCGCAAATAATGGTACACAACCCATTTAGTCGTGTAATGATGCTTAATCCATTATTATGATCATATAACTGTGCACTTAATGTTCAGCAGCATACCTGCACTTGGCCTTTGACGTACCTGGAACCCACATCACGATGTATGGTTTTTATGATCGTGTAATTCCAGCTTAGCCCTTTATGGGCACCATTAAGCATCCTTTTACTGCCGACTCTGCAGATAATATCTCATCGCCATAATTTTTTAAGCTATCGGTAGCCACATCGTGCTCAAAATGCTTACGAGGGACAGTGTTTTGACCGTATAACCTTCACCATGCCCAAGTTTAAACAAACAAGTACCATTTCAAAGATGAGTTACGTGTCGTCGTATATTTAAGAGACGGAATAAGCGTTGACATGATATAATGTATAGTGCGTCAAAGGGAGATAGATGGGCACACTTGAAGCACGCGAGAGTCGGCGCATAAAACATTCACAAGCCTCAGCAACTCGTGATAAACTCGAAAAAGTTCCTCCAAGACACCCTGTAACGCTCGTTGACTTTTGAGAACCTAAACCTTTCAAGTACAAGAATCGAATCTAACCGATGTTTGGTCTAAATATGGCTTGATGCGCATGGCGTTTTTGCGCACTTAATGGCTAGGAACACGCAAGAAGTCAATTGACTTGCTCTGCTCTCTGTTTGGCAGAATGTCTGCATTGTGCTCGTTCTTAACCTGCCACAAACCGGTTCATGTCCAATGCTTTAACTACAGAACTGTCTTTAGGAACCCCTTGCTGGTCTAGGCGTGCACACTTTGCAATAGCCTTTTGTTTATCCATAAGTCAGGATATACAGCTTCTTTTCTACACGCCTGCCTATTTGGCCTGGTCGGGGTTGCCTTTCGGCAGGCTTGCGTAATGACAACAAGCATACACACGCGGGGATGCGCTAGTGGGTTCGGGAGCTTGTAACGGCCCGGGCAATCCTGCTATCACCCCCAGGAGTGCACCTAATTCGTGGTTGATGGACTGAATTTGGTCGGATTTGACGATAGATAGCATTGGATACATGATGTACCTGCTACACATGATGTGGGGGTTGATGACAGGGGGCCAACTGTCGGTATGTGCACACACACAGTTTAGTCCCGGAATCTGTCTGTATATTTGTTTCGGAAGTTGGGGGATTATCTGCTTGGGTCCAAGCCTGAGTTTTATAACGTCGCGGTCCTGAATCAGCCATGCCGAAAAAAGGTGTCGGACGTGGAGCCGAACTATCGCTCAATGGGGCAGTGGGAGTGCTTCCCCTCAACCAACCAAACTAAGGGTGTAAAATGTTGCAAAAACTACCTACGTCCATCATTATAAAATCCGCTTTGATGTTTCAGGTTCACGAGTTGTGCGACAATTTCTGCTATCGTTACATTACGTGTCTGAAGGGTAAAATGCCACTCGATTTAGTGGTCGATGACCGAAGCTCGTCATCTGCTGGTTGGTTGGCTAATGTTTCACTGTTTTGGTGTTAAAATACGATAGACACACTAAGAAGGCGCATGAGCACGAACAAAACAGAGAGTATCCCGTAATTTGATGCTTTTTCGCAAATAATACCGGAGCAAGCCAAACAAATCACCGGGGGTTCACTCCGAATTTGAGATTTCAAAAAACACTTTGGGGCTTATTCGGAAAAGTTTCCGTATTGGCTTCCAATGGGTGAGCGGTTTTTGTTCGGCATTCTCCGGTATACAAAGAATGACAACGCCCTTGCCAATTCAGGGGCGTCAAAAATATTCAAATATAATCTTTCCAGAACTCGGCCCACCCTCGGATATGCACCCTGGCTCATCCGCAAGTGTACCCCCGGCGCCGATGCACATGCAAATGCATCACGGTGGACCCGGTATGGATGCGTATGATATGAGTGCTGCTGCTGGTTGGTTTGGTGAAGGGACTGTCGGGTCACACTGTAATATCGCTTATTTTTTGTTGTTTTTGCACTGTGTAACATCAGTCCAGCTATAGGGTGTCATAGAGGTCACCTCCCGTTAAGTACTTCTGTACATTCAGACCCAGCAAAGGCCTGAGATGGTCTTCGCGCCGGGCGCTGGTTGAGGCACAGAATCAGCGAAGGCCTACATTTAGACTATTGCTTGAGCTTGCCGTGAGGCGTGGCTTAGACTCCCATTCAACCCAACCGCAGGCCTATGCAAGTCTGAGAACAAGCCCAAGCAACCTCTAAACCACAGCCAGTGCTGGCAGTGCTACGGTGCTGTGGGATTACCGCCTGGCCCTGATACAAAGAACGAATATTCCCATGCCCGAAGAGTTCCGTTTTTCAGTTTTCGGGCCCAACGAGGGAGGCATCTGCCGTGTATGTGTACATGGCGCTCAGGCCTACATTCAGGCTTTACGCCCAGGTCCACCAATGTAACCAACTACTAATTTCAGCTGTCGCAGCGGCAGCGATGCAACGCGCGGACTACGGTTCGCCGTATGACCTCCCAATGACTGCACACGCCACGGTGCACCCTTTATCACAGGCGGGAGGTCCGGGTCATGACACCAATAATGCGACCATGTTGCAGGTAAGGGGCTCAAAAGTGCCTTTCTTTGGTTTTGATGGTGGTTTGCTTTCGATTTCGAGGCACTACTGTAGATACTGTGGCTGGAATATCGTTCTACAAGGAAAAGCTGCCAACGCAACTGAAACCCGCCGCACCTATACAAACATAACGCAAGTGTGGTATGACTGTTACAGACAAAGATCAAGTTTGCTACAAGTGCCTTTCCTTGTTGTTTCGAGAGGGGGCATCTGTTGCACTAACATAACGCAGACATTATAGCACAACATTTACATTATGCTTTTGATACATTCTGTCATCTTGTGGCTGCTCTTTTATGGACCGCAAACGCACTTTAAACGCCACACAGGTCTACAAGGAGGCCACTTCTGTTGCACGTTTGTTGTGGACAAAAATGAGCGAGCTGTAAAATAAGTTACCGTAACCTAATGTTCATAAAATTCCACCGTTTTAATCGCCTTAACAACAACACGGGGGCCAGACACCCGCATTTTTATGACCGAATAAGCGCACCATTTTGCCATTTGCAACTTTCTGCCAGAAAATATGAGTTACGATCCAGCCAAATAACGTGGTTCTTATGCCAGTTTATGCTCACACGCCCATTATGGCCGCCATATAGTAGCCCTCTGGGCTGGGGAGGGGCTGTTTTATACATTGGGGATGTGAAGCTTCCTAGCTGACACATGTATACATACAATAGGTATCTAATAGTGTTGCAAATCCTTACGCAGTACACCTCAACCGAAATTATTTGAAGCACTCAGGACAAGTCAACAGATACCTAACCTATGGCATCTTATGGACACTTTCCTTGCTGAATCAGGTATCAAAATTAGGTTGCATCAATCTGGGTATGCCTAAGTAAGTCGTTGGCCCAAATGGCCTCATAATGGTGGTAATATTCGACATGTAGGAACACGGATTTATGACTTTACTCTCTCTCTCTCTTGCTCCAGTGTGTGCAGCTTGTAAGCTCGTAAAGGCACCACGGTTGGGATCGGGCCGAAAACGTAGCCCTAAAAAGCTGTTCAGAATGGAACCCCCTGGTTTTCTCAATCATTTTCTGGGCATATGATGTATTAGTACCCATGTTGTGGATATCGAAATATTTAGGGCCCCATCAATTCGCCATCTATGGTTACTGTTGTGCTAAAACAGACGTGTGCTGGCAAACGAGCCTTCGCAAATGGTACTTCTGAACTACCTACATATTGCTTGCACACAAAACAGCTCTTTTTGTCTTGTTTTTGTGACCAGTATGCTTCAAAAGGTGCTGGCAGCAGTTCCGAACCCGCTCAACCCTAAATAATGTTCCATATTTTGACAAGCAAGCATCATAATAATGTAACGTTGGTACACATACCCGAAAGTGAGTGTGTTTCTTTAGAAATTATTCACAAATTTGTACATATCAGTTTGCAAAAACCGGGGCGTGTGTAAGCCAGTCACCAGTCACACACACGCAGCAAGTGTGGTGGGCCAAATAACTGCTGCGGAGAAGAGACAAGCAAATCATCATTGAAGCATACTCAAATGAAGCGGGTGCACACAACGTACATACTTGGTCTTGTATCTCATTGCACGAAAACAGCTGTGGGTAACCAACACATCCATTGTAGAACGATGTTGTTCACAATAAAGAAAAACATGCCGAAAACCAGATGGGGGAGATTGTATTTCTTTCCCGGGTGTGTATTTACTACCTACATCTACAATGTTAGATGATGCCAATTTATGGTTGAACCGAAAAAATGTGTGTATAATTTTGATATACAACCCTTGTGCTGGCACGGGGGTTTGTGATTATTTGTGTGTGGTTCCAGCCAAAAAAATGAAAACGTACATCGAAAATGTGACCGATAGCACAATGCATTGTGGGTCAAATCAATTTTGTCATGCAAAAAATGATCAACCATCTTTCTTTCTTTGTTTGGCAACAATTTTCTCTTTTTGTATGACTCAACAAAACATACAGTAACCGAATGTCTCAAAATCACCAACCTAATTTGCATCCAATAGTGTCTTTCACAGTATGGGGGCGCTGATTTAGTCCAGATATTGATATCGCTGTTATCTGATCTTCTGGCTTTGATTGGCTGTGTATCGCTTCTTCGGGATCATGGGTCACTGATCAAAGTCGGGATCTTTGCTTTCAAACATTGGTTACCAAACAGTCAAGTGCCCGCACGTAACTGTATCTGGGTTTGGTTTGGCGGTATTTTGCCTCTTTATAGCAATTTTCATGCTTTCGTGCACGCCAAAAAGAACAACACACCACACGCCTATGAAACCAAGCACTAATTTGCATAAAACTGGCGCAATGCATTTTATTATTATAATGAATTTATCTGCATATGTAATTAGTTTTCGTCAAATAAATGTCTGCCACTCAATCAAATCAATAGCGCGGGGTTCATGTGTGAAGTGACATTGTGTTATTGTTTCGAACGGGTAACAGTATAACACTGAGTGACGGTTTGGTTACCCGATCCAGACAGGGACCTGTCACTGGGACTAAGACCTGAAACGGGTTACCGTAATATTCGGATTGACGTTTTATGTACATGAGCGTGTCCGTGATATTTATACACCACAAAACATGTCATACGTGCATGCAAAAATGGCTCATAGTGCATGATTTTTTGCATAAAATTGAAAAATATATTTTCCAACACAACACCACACCAGCGCGCAGTTAAGGCACGCATGCATTGCACCACGTAGATAACAGCGTTTGATAAAAAAATGTATATGCGAACGAAGAAAGTTCCTAGTCTCAGCAGTAGCCCCAAGCCGAAGTCTTGTTCGGAACGGGAACCAAGTGGAACGTGGTAGCGTTTCGTTTCAGTCTGAAAGGCATGCGCGGACCGCGGCAGGAGGTCCGCGGACGGGGGAGGGTCGTCCAAGGCCACAACTATGCCTTGATCGTAGTCCAACCACATCAACATAACACATTTTTTTTATTTTTTGAATAAATTTCCATTTAACTTTCCAGATTGTCTTTTAAAAAGAAATCTGCTCTCACCACCTGAGCACACCTGATGATTTGAATTGAGGTGATTTAATTAAAATAATTGCATTTCATGGAAACCTCACACAAACGCACGATAAATTGTCCCACTTTTGGTGACAAATAACCAGTTTCGGCTCCGCTGAATAAACTTGATGTCCTCTATCGGGGGGTGATACAATATGAGCATGTGAAATGATATATGTAATTTTTTGTGCAAAATATGTCGAACATAAAAGACAGAGTCGATATGCATTCATGCATGCTTGTTGTTGTCCCCGGCACATGCCATAAGGACTGCTTTGTTCTACACGAGCCACACGTTTATGACTGGCCATAAACATGCAGGTTACGGTAGCTTATAGTTCGTGAAGGCACCATTATACACTTCGTCGAACTACACTTTAAGTTTGTTCACAAAATACTGTTAAAATGTTAATGCATTACATGCTGTCAGTCAAAACCAACAAGTTCAAAATTCGCGAAGGGCCATTTATCTAAAATTGACGTGCGTATAAATTGCGATTAAAGAACGATCCATCCGCTAAAATGCTGACGCGTGTCGTACAGTTTTATGCTGTTATTATCCGTTTATGGTGATTTAAGAGACACCAATGCACAATAAACTAATGGTTCAACATAAAGTAGTAATCGAATTTGTAGATATTTGAAGAAGTGAGAACAGTTTGAACTGACCGTAAGTACATTATACTATATAACTATCGATTGCCGTGCTATACGACAAAGATTAATGCGATTTTACATCGTTACGGCCGGTAAAAGTACGATTTAAAAGGAGAGCGGTTCGATACATTGGGATCATTTTATTTATACCGTGTTACTGGCTTTTTTCACGTTGTACCGTATCCAATTTTTTGGGCAATTTTGACCAAAATCGCATTTGCCTAAAACCGCGCGCGTGTGCTGCGCTCATGGGAAAATGATTTTCAATCCGCAATTACATTTTGATTCGTTTCTGCCGCCTAACGGACAGAGGGACAGAGACAAGCGTGCGGTTTTAATGAATATTTCGTGTAATGTTTTAAGAACTTTGTAATGTTCCAGTTCTTAGCGCGTTCGTGGTTAAAGTTCCACGCTTAAAAAATAGCAACCAGCTTGGGAACTAGTTGGCGCAACTGGCGAGAGGACCACTGCATCTGCCCACAGAACTTTGATGTTTCGATGTTTTTAATATGACGGAATATTGCATTTATTTTGTAACGTATCGTTTTCTCACGCTATGAAGAGAAAAGTTTTGTCTCGACGGGGGACGACCATATATTTCATACAAACATGTGGAAATGTTGCATTTAAAGATTTACACACGCATATAACAAAATCGATGATGTATAATCGCGGACGCGTCGGAACGACGTCGGAAATAATAGGCTGTAGCACGCAAATCGGCGTTGGATGAATATTTTTGCAGTTTTTCAATTACTGTGGGATGGAAGATTACTGTAGGTGTGGCACTTGAGTGTGTGCACATTGGACCGTGAAACATCACATGCTAAAAATGAGGCAAACTTGTGGGGAAACCAAGTTAAAGAAACGATTCTCCAGCTCAAATGTTGTATGTGTATGTATGTATATGTGGCAAGAACCATTTACGGGGCTGAACTGCGGTGGTGGAAAATAAGCTACTCAGGGGGCAGCGGTTGTTTAGCGGAATGTGTGGAAGAAAAAACCATTTTTAGCTAACTAGCTGTTGATTGTGAACAAACCCTTCAGTAAACCAACACGTGTCTTCCCACCGCTCTTCTGCCCATCATAACAGCAAGACAAACAAATCTGCCCGTTCGACGAATCTGATGTTTCACGCCAACTATATATGTATTGCAGGCGACCAGCATGGCGCTGACCGACACGCGACTGTCCAAGTACAGTGCGGGCGTGGCGGTGCCCGGCCTCCCCGAAACGACCACCAGCAGCAGCAGTAGCACAGCACCAGGTGCGCCCCCAGTGCAAGCCACCTACCACGATCTGTCAAAGTCATCGCCCAGCAGTGGTTGGTTGCGGACTACTTTTTTGGGCTTTGGCGTGAATTATTCACGCATGAGCCTATTTTTTGGTTGGTGCTTGTCCCGTGGCGATATACAGTATGTACATACTGTACGTGTCAAACTTGGTAGTCGGTTCTGCTCTCGTCACGTCACTTGATAGTCGATTTTTGGTCGGTCCTGATGTTCTGAATAAAAAACTGACTGCACGTAAGAGTCAGCGAGACCAAGGGAACCCACCGATTACAAAGCTTAATCGTCAACTTGAATCTAAGGCCCTTGGATTGATTAACCGGGTTATCAACCGTTGGTCACATGACTTTTCTTTCGCGCCACAAATGCCCAGTAATTTTTTCATGTCACTAATTTTGACCATCGCACCAAGCTGACGAAGTGGTGCGTTCAAACTGACGATAACCTGGTGCACCGCCCCGGCCTGTGAACCCAGAAATCGGAACGGGCAAGCAAAACACGTCTTCACAATCTGATGTTTCACAGGCACTACAAATAGTGGTGCTGGCACGATGACAAATGGCGGCGATGCACATCTGACGCCACTCCAAGGCGACACGCCCACGCCGCATATGAGCTCGAACCCCGCACAGACACCGCTCGACTGTATATCCGATGCTGGTCAGTGTAGATTTTTTTGGCCATTTTGCTTTACTTTTTTCTTTTAAGAAATTTGGGCTTCTTGTTTTGGAAAAGTACGAGATACACAGTATACAGTACTGTAACTCTGGTGTATGCTTTAAATTTGGTACCAGATTCTACACTTCTAGTGAACAGCGCACTGAGTTTGTGTACCCATTTTGCGAAAAGTAACCACAACATAATACCACAACCAGAAGCTCAAAGTTTTTCGTCTTTTACAGTTACATTTTGCTCTATACAGTATCCTATCAGCGTTTTGTGGTTGTGCAGTGCCCTGCTGACAGCAAGCGATTTGAACTTGTTGTTGTTGTTGCTGTTCTTTCCAACCAGAATTTAATCAGACAATTCGCACACAAGTTGAATATTCTCATCCCAGAGTCCTATATTTTCATTTTAAAATTTTTCTTCAAAATGTCTCCTCTCGTGTTCAAAGTTCTATCTCATCATAATAGTAATCGCAGTGTGCCACTATCATGCATGTTACCATATGCTTGCTTCTGTCAATTTTCTGTTCCGACTTTTGTTTGCATGGTATTTATTTGATTTTTTCAGTTATTTATTCTTTTTGAAAAAGAAAAAGGTTCTGCAAATCCTCGACAGACCTGGCCCAATACTCACCATAACGGGTACTATCACTTGGGTCTACCAAACACTGTTTTGTGCTCAGACTCATATACCGGGTGTGATACATACAGTAAATACAAAATTATGGGATCTGGTATTTATTTAAGGCCGCATCATGTTGATTTTTTTGTCGCGTAAACATTCCCGCGCATCAAGTGCGTCTGAGAGCAAAAACACTCCGAGGGTACTGTACACGACACAGAAGATGCGCATTAGCTTTCTTTGATGCTATGATGCCATCTGAACTTACAGTCTTGCTTCCATATAGTTTTTGCTCAGGGTCGATGTTGGCTCAGGTTTAGATCCAATAATGAGTATGCCCAACTCCAAAGAAACCACGTGATTCACTATTTCCAGTCAGCACTGTAGAACATACGGTCGCGTATGTGCCCAGTCTCAGCAGGGCTTACCGCAAATATAAATTGACGAAATACCCACACATACACAAACACATACTTTTGCTCTCTAAATGGCGTGTGCACATGCGCAATGCAGCACAAAGTCAAAACACCACTAAACACATACCAGCGCGCGGTTTGCCTGTCTTTGATCAATTAGGCACTAACTTGATTCTAAGTTACAGCTCACATTTGTCACGTGCTGCCGAAGACTGCCACCGACACAAGGTCAGGCAAACGTGAGACAGAAATTTACAGAATCATTCTCAAACTTTTATGCGCTGTGATTCTGACTTCAAGAAAATTTCACACGCCCTGGAATGCGACGTTTTGAGTCGCTGATTTTAACAACTTAACAAGAGTATGGTTATGATATAATGCGGTAATGTATACGTTATGCGTTTGTCCACAAGTGCTGGTAGTAAACATATCATTTCACTAAACATGTCGGATATTTATAATGTATGGAAATGTGCAACGCACATCAGTCATAAAACTTTGATGGGGGCGCAGATGCATTTGATGAAGAACTTAAAAAGATTTTGGCAAACTAATTTTCAAAGAGTCTAAATAAATTATCCCGTCAACTCTAAATAAACATAGACATGATTCAATCAAAGTAATAAAATGCCCTCATTTTTTACCAAAGTATATTTTCGTGCGGTTTGGTTGTGTGACAAGTTGTCACTACAATTAATTGCCCCTTTCCACCCAAGGTGTAGTGTCATCCATCTACAATGCGGCGGGCGGGTGACAGTCTGAGTCCGGTCAGGATAATAAATACGGCGTGACGGGTCGATTCATTACTTGTGACACACACCGAACCCGACTAATACATGAAGTTGTCAGATGGGTTCTGACAGGCCCCGGCGCGCCGCCAGACAGATACTTTGTCACAATGGGGCAAATATGTAAAATAAACACAAACTCGTTTTTTTCCTGTGTCAGTTTGCTTAATTTGTACCGACACTTTGTCACCAAACGTCAGTATGTCGGAATGTTTTGAAAGAGAAAATTAGCTGAAATGAGCTATCACAAGGTGATACGCGTAACATCAATACCAGTGAGGTGTACTGTCAGTCACTCAACCAGGCGGCCTTTGGGTTACGGTAACAAATATCAGTCACTCATATATGCACACATGCATGTGTTGCATACACGCACATACCCTCCATGCTCCATACATGCATTGGTACAGTAGTTATCCATCTTGTTTTCAGATAGCAGCGCCCCCTATATCGTATATACGATGCATATGAGCATATGAGCCCAAGGGACTACTGCTCCATACATGTTCTCCTTGGGGTTATAGCTGTGTTAGCATTTTGATTCAAGCAGCAAAGTTTGTGATATCTATCTGGGTGTCTGGTGGCATATCGTGTACTCTGCAATCATAAACCTGCAGTTGACAAAATGGGTCACCATGGTGCAGTGTATGTGAAGAGCCCAGGCATCCAGAAGGCGCACCTGGACATCCTATAACCCTGTCAGAGTTGGGAACGTGAAGCCTTAAAGCCCCGGATGACTGATATTAATTCAGGGAGACGCAAGAGAGGACTTATTCGCTACATGTATACGTGTGTCGTGCAAGATGGCTTCGTTCAGGCTCTTTGGAACATGCTCGGAAGTGCGACCAGCTACCGTAACCGTACCATGCTTTAACAGTAGGAAAAGGGGCTAGTACGGTAACCAGTGAGCTGACCAGGTCCGTCAAACAACGACAAGACAAGACAGCGTGCCGTGTTTTCTCACCACATTCATCCAAAAGCACCAATTTGACGCATGACAAATGCCCCACCAGCACGTCATTTGGTGATCTGAATATGGGAGGACTGTGGGTTGGTCATTGTGTCCGGTTACAGACTTTGCAGAGCTGAACCTGGGCTAATATTACAGTGTTCAACTCAAGTGGTCAAATCACTTCGTCAACTCACAGTAGCCCCGAGTGAGCACGAGAAATAAACATGGCATTCGGAGTGAGTTGACGACTCTACAAAGTGAGTTGACGAAGTGATTTGACCTCTTGAGTTGACCACTGTAATATAAGCCCCAAACATGGTTTTTATCTACTAGTTAGTGCTGTACTACTGATGCGACATTTCCACTGTTTATTATGATGGCTGCCAGGAATTCTTCGTAACTTGCGTCATCAGCCAATCAGAACACAAAAAATGATGAAAAAAATCAAATGTCGATTGAAAAGTGACATTCATTGCATATTATATGAAGACCATCCATTGTTCAATTTAGAAAACGTCATCTACTATAGCTACCGTAATGCACATGTGTGCAGCGTTAGCTATACGGTAAGCAGCCCGATTTCATATTTCAAGCTGCATGTAACGAAAGGGCATTGAGACCATATACCAGCTATAAGTGAGATCATGTAGCGTGCAGTTGGGCCTTTTTGGGTACCACACACATAAGCATGCGACTGACTTAAGTCAAAACAAAGGCCCAACCCACAAAATCAGAAAAATGTATCCCGATAATATGGTGGATGTGGATGGCGGAGTCCAAGGAGCCAGTATCCATACATGTGCCAGAGCATTGGGCGGTATTAGCATGGAGGTGGACTGGACTTGATTGATCACTGCTCATATATCATGTCTGGGACGATACACGATTAAAAATGTGCCACATGAAAAAAGCACCTACTGGTTCCTGACATTTTGTTAGGGTTCCGCTTTGGATGCCGGGCAATCGGAACTTTGGATCCCGTTTTGTGCCTGGCTCAACTACATAATATGGCACTGTTTTGCTGGCTGACTGCTCTCTGTGCAGCGCCAGCTAAAGCTCTCTCTATTGGCTGCCATAGGCAGCTCGATGTATCCCGTATTGGTTGTAACCAGCCTTAACGTGTGATTTTTTACTTTTATTTGATGGGACGGGGAACATGTTTTATGGGACAGCCCTACACTCGTTCTATATCACACACTCACGCGTCACAAATGCGCTGAAATACAGTGCTTTTGGTGGCTGATTTGACAGCGTGCTGAATTAATACTGTCCGTTTCAATTAACATGCCGAAGTTTTAATCATAACGCAGGTTAAAACTGTGCAAGTTTCATCTTATTTCACGACAAATGGAAATTCAATCCATACGGTAGTATAATGAAAATAGTGGACATTCCTATCAAACACATTCTTATGCTCTTGTTTTTTTGATGAGTAGATGTCGCAATTCTAAACCCATAAATCAAAGCGCTTCGTCAAAGTCAAACACACGCACTGCTGCAAGGTCGACTTTCGAGCCTGGCGACAGGCTGGTTCATGCTTAAACTTGTTGGGTATCAAGATGTGCATGTCTGAAGAACGGATGGACAACAAAAAGCCATCGTGGGACCCACTAACTTCGAAAGAAATGTTCCGAACCAATAAACAATCAGTGTTCGTTCGTGCACACACACATATTACATCCATAATTACAAGGAGCGAAAAATCACTACGGAACACTCATATGCTGCGTCATATCAACACCGCTGGCTGCACCACGAAGTTCTCAAAAAGGTCCATGGTGCAAATTTGAGGTCCATTTAGATACTAGAACAGAAACTAAGCCAACTATGACACTAATTCCGGTTCAGGCTGTTGAAATCACAAAAAACCTCGAACATCGTCGAAAAAACGAGTGGTACATAGTTGAAATATGAAAACATCAATTATCTTTCAAAATACTACCTGCGTGAGCGTTGTTTCGACTCTCCATCCTAGACCGATCTATCATTTTGCTGTCACCCGTCCCCAACCCCAAACCTCGAATCGGTTCGTTTCCGGACTCAGACTTGCATCTGATGGATCTGGTCAAGGTTCGGTTCTTTTAGCTTCATTTTGTGGGAATCTGAATTTGTTGAACATGAACGAATTTGCCGCGGGACAAAAAGTTGATTTGTTGAAAAAATACTCCCTTGTGCAAACAAGCTGAAAAACTGACATGATTGAAAACACGAAATTATCCACAGACAACGTAAAAACTGGATGAACACAAGGCGTACAGCCCGCTTGGGACCGACATTTTCCAAACTTTTTTAAGGGGAGGAGAAATTTTAAACTTACGTAACTGGATCCTCCATTCAACTGTTTTTTTGGAGCCATCTCGTCAACACGGCAGTTGGACAAACAGTAACACAATGCATCTAACCAACTATGTAGGTATCCTCATTTGTTGACTGACACGGTTACGTTTGCTCGTTAAGAGTGTGGCTATGATCTTAGCAACCAGTCAAATTTACCGTATACCCCAAAGCCGATTTACTGTCTTTTCTTAATCGAAAAATTTCCGCACTCATACATGTATACAGTATGATGTAGGTAGTCACGCAACAGTTGGGTGAAGGAGGAGATTTTTGATTAAAATCTGGCAACTGGCACGGACCTAAACATAAATGTTTCAGTTTGTGTTCACTTGACGTCCTGGGTTTCTGACTGGGCGGTTCCCACGGTGCATGTGGAACCGGATTTACCCGAAATCTGCATTAATGTGTAATGCAGCTGGGGTGGGCCGGAGCAAGATTATCAAAATATCGCCAGAAATGTCTCCAGAGTGCGCTAGTGTATGCCAGCACAGTATAATTGTGTGGTGGTTGACGAAATACATACATAAAAATACATACCTATGCCAGCCACAACAAGTGCCCAACGCACAAAATATGCAAGTGAAGCAGAAATGGTCGCGCTGCTGGCTGCTCGGTTGAAAAGCCGGGATTTTTATTCACCAGAGACTTTTGGCAGTTAATTTTGCGCGTCCGCGTCCCGTATAGCATCAAGTGATATGCACAAAATGGTACAGTACCATGCATACGGTATATTTTAAATAAAGTCGAGGAAAACTGGTGGTTGAGCTTTTGGGGGAATCCTGAGGGGATTAAGACATTTTAAGACGTTCAAGAAGCTCCCAAAGTATACACATACACGCGCAATGGGTATGAACACCAGTTTGGATTTGCAGGCCATTTTTCTCTTTTCAGGAGAAAACTCGTTGTTTTCGGTTTGCACTGCATGCCGTTACGGTAGTTTTCAAAGCCGGGTAGTTTAGTTTCTGCTTCTTGAAAGGGACCTTATTCTGCTTGCAACTCACTGGACTTGATTTCCTTTTGCTATCTATCTTGCACGCTATGCATGTTGATTTGGTACATATATTTATTAACCTGAATTGTGCTTAATGGCCATCACACACGCTCTTAAGCACCCATTCTTTGAGACGCCGCACCGCCAAACACTTTGTCCACATTTTAAATGCAGGTGATATGTCAATGACCTCCGGTGAATGCGAAGACGCTGACTATCTGATGTTGGATCCGGACGAGAAGGCTCTTCGGCGGCACCCTAAAAAACGCGGCATCTTCCCGAAAGTGGCGACCAACATCATGCGCGCCTGGCTGTTCCAGCATTTAACGGTGAGCACCAACTCAACCTTGTCAACGGACAAGGTTCTGAAATAGCCCTGGCTTCGCCGCCGCCTACCGCACCCCTACCTTACACCTGAATGCTTGTGCACCCATTGGGAATACCGGGAATTGATTTTCGTTCTTTGTGACAAAATGTCACATGGGCCTTTGTTGAGATAAATGTTCGTTTATTGATGGCTTATCGGGAACACAACAGACACACGCTTTGGGCATTTGTTCACTTTGGCACTCCACCATGCTTGGGGCTTAATACTGTCCATGGTATGTACCTTTTTTATGTCCGGGATGCTTTATATTTTTGTCGGTTAGGTCTTTTGTTATCAATCCACCGATGCTGCACGTTGTCGACTCAGCATACACGCTTATAACACCCACAATGTGCTTTAAACACGCGTCCATTTGCTTTGCTTCCACATGTTACTGTACCATTGCTTGAAACTTCACAATGCACTAACACAAATGCAGAATTGAATGTGTTGTCAGATGAAAAAAATTGAGTTGCACACGCATAGTTTGAGTTTCGAATCTCAGAGTTCGGAATCTTCGCCATACCCCTTTGAAACGTCCTAGTCGGTTTCTTCAGAGCTGACATTCCACGTTTGGAATCCATTTAGTGACACAGAGTCGTGAACTCATTTTCGGTAAATATCCCTATACTGCCGCCCACCGATGACTTGACTTGGTTCTACACCACACAATATGAAAAAAATTATCGTGGGCTGATTGGCTGTTGAAGCTCATTAAACTCCAGTGTGGGTAATTTACTGTGTTGTGTGATCGAACGAGGGATAGTAACACTACGCCAACACGCGAGCTCGATTTCGGAGGTGGCAGATTAGTGAAACATTCAGGCGCGGCTGCTGATTTGGGAAGTGTTACACGTTGTAGAGGTCCATCAGGATTTTCTCTTTCTATTCGTTTTGTCAGCACACCACCTCCGAAGTCGGGCTACTGTTGGCGTAGTTTTATATAGTCCGGCCTTTCTTAGAGTAAGCTACTTTCATCGTTGCCATAGGTAATTGTACTATTGATAGCTCCATTGTCAAATTCAGCAGTAGTTGTTGTCATCATAGTGCACTGACCATCCACTTCCACAAAACGCCTCTCAATCAGGTAGGATACTGTACATTGCATTTGATGAGGGTCTAGCCGTTATCTGGTACACTCGATACCGTCCTCCCTCGGCGCTCCCACAACTCGTGCCCAGCAGTAGTTCATGCTTTATCTTTATAAGCTTACAGATTTGTGGACTTAAGTTTAGACTTAACCTAACCACAATCCTGTAAGCCTGTAAGCGTAAGCCTGAGGCCAAGCTGTGCACAAACAGTGGGAGTGCCCAGGCCTTTCCACAATGAAAGGCTACCGTCAGATCGGTGTACCAAATCACTCTTAGACCCCACACTGAAAGACCATGTTAGGCCTAAAAATTAAGCCTAAGTCCATCTTGACCCCATAGGCGATGAGTCCCTTGGTTCGGGCGACGGCGATTCGATCACGTCCGGTGACCTCGGCGAGCCCGGATCGAAATCTCGAAATCGAAAAGTGCCAAAAGTGTTCTCGAAAGAAGCCATCAATAAACTGCGAGCCTGGCTATTTCAGAACCTTACTGTAAGTGTTCTTACATCGGCGACTTTGTGATGGGAGTCAAGTTCGAGCCCGAAAAAGTTTGCCTTGGCATACGACGAGTCCTTTGGCCTAAAAACGGCCTCTTTTGAACAGCACCTTAGCAAATGGGTCGAAAGTGTTTTACGTAGACACTTAGCTTTTTCCATCTTTTCGCGTGTACCACGGTTTCACATACATTACGTTGGCAATAGTCATACGAAACTATTTGTGAAGCAGATACAATAAGCACATACAACAAATCAAAAAATCCTCAAACTGACATATACGCACAATCTCATATAAGACGACAAAGAACCCCACTAAATCGCTGGGAAAACACATTATCCTCGGTTATGACCGTGGTAGTCGGCATAATTTCGGCTCGGAAATTACCTCTGCTGTCAGTTTGGTCTTTTGTTTGCACAGAGGCACATAATGACACCTGGCTGTATCCAATACGTTTTGTGAATCATAGGACAAAGAGGGATAAAAAATGGCCCAACTCAGTGTCTCAAATGTGGATAATCTTTCAAATAATTCTTATAATTTCTGTCCCAAATGCGTCTTGCCCGCCATATTTCACACAGTGTCCCAGCCCAACGCAATATTATCCACTATAACGCTAATAGTCCGTCATAATGGCGTTAATTTATGGCCGGTACTGTAGTTGCCCATTTACACACTATGGTTATAAGGTCGACGAAGAGGGGCCTCTCAGAGCAGTCAAACCGGAACGATCAGCAGTTTATCAAAATTTTGATTGGGTAATTTACGATTCTTTAGATTTACCAGTCGTATGGAATTTGGGTGGACACGCATGTCCTTTTACTAGCGCTCAGGCTCGAGGGACCCAACAAACAGTCATCTGTGGTATATTCTGGTGGGACTGGCTATATCTGTTTTATTACGTGAGGAAAACAATTGTGAGGTTTTCGCGCAAAACCGCGCCCCATAAATTCAGTTAAATCGCCAATAATCCACTACGATAAGAGCGAGCATGTCTTAAAATCGGACATATTCCCAGAGTTGTGGCTACCGTAGTTCACAGGGTGCACTAGACCAGCGTAAAGTATAGATAATGTGCTTTTTGCTCCGGTTGCGCATAAATCACGACTTATGACTGAGTTTTATTGCTCGCAAACACGAGCGCCAGGACCCTCTTTAGTCGAGTAACCAAAGGTATATACCCCGGACATTACGTATACTTCAGACAGGGGCATCTCTGTATACTTTGAATTTCTTTGGGCATAAGTGGGTTACAGTGGCTCGTAAAGTGACTGCTGAAATAGGGCAACGAAATGGGATTACAGTAACTTGATTTGGACGTACTGTAGGGGAAATATGAACGGAGACCGTCCTAACCACAACTTTAATACCTATGAAAACAACGAACAAAACAGGGAAAATCTCACGGTCTTACGGTAGAAGCCGCCAATGTTTTTGTTTGTAAACCGGCTTTAAAAGCCAATCTCTTTGAATACGGTATTGTACTGAATTTTAAGTGATATTTTAATCCTTAGTTTTAGAGATTAGATAAGCAGTAAGTTTATTAAGGCGCTTATTTGTCGGTACACTGTGCTTTTCAGACCTTTAAACTATGGTAAACGCTTTCAGAACCAGCAAAGATGTTATCGATCCCTTACGATCCTTAAACCTTCAGGCAGGTAGGTTATATACTTTCAAGATCTTGGACTTACCGTACACCTGAAGCAGCAACCTTGCAAACAAACAGGTAGACAAAGCAAACAAACAAAATACACACACGACGAATAAAACGGTCTCGATTTCAGCAAAGACTTTACAAAGCGGCCGGACATCTTTAAAGGGGTAGTCCGTCGTCTTGAATCGAAAGGAAAGGGGTATCAATGGCTGTTTTGAGATGAACGTTTCATTGTGTAAACATGATGGTTAATCGGAAAATGTGCTTTAAGCATCGTTGCGCTGCTCGTTTTGATGCCGAAACAAACACTTTGCCGATTTAGTGTTGCTCTGAATTCGGCTTCTTGGGGCAGATCCGATCTCAGGAAGCGAACAGAAATCCAGCCCAGCTTCGATTCAACGTTAGATCGTCTCCGAAACGACAACGCAATATATCCAACAACCCTGACATTTATTTCATTAAGCACCGTAGAGCAAGTCAAGTGTCATCTCATTCTACCGGTGCATACATACATATAGCTTCGCAGAGATGCACGTTTAAAGGGGTTGGGTGTCACATTTCAAAGACGAACGAGCGACAAACTGTCAAAATGTTATGGTCGGACTCGGGATGACAGGGAATACATGGCACACCACATGCCAAAAGGAGATAGTCTGGAACGAGGTTACATGAAACCGTGGTGCACAACAACTAAACTTAAACCAACAATATCAATTTTAAGTTCATTTATTTCATTTTTTATACTGTTTCAGCACCCCTACCCCTCCGAGGACCAGAAAAAACAGCTCGCACACGACACAGGGTTAACAATATTGCAAGTTAATAATTGGTGAGTTTACTTTTTTTTGGTCAAGATGCCGGAGTCATTTTCTTTCATTTATACTTACCGTAACCCAGAGCAATGTTAAATGTAGCCTTGGCTATTACATACCTGTGCGGGCAAGATTATTAATAATGATATGCGTATATTTTATGAGTGTGATTGATTGTAAATCATAGGCTGACAGTGGTCAAGTTTGGCGCAATTACGGCCCTTCAGGGGTTAAGTGCGTGCGCGACAGTGCGTGTGAGCATTAAGTGAACAGTCATCACGATATCTGTGGTCCGATTATCATCTTAACTTAACGCGTGACAAGAATTTGAAACACAGCGTGTTGAAACATCAGTATTGCTACTGTGGACACGAATACAGTGGGTAGTTGTCAATGGACGTTGGCGATCAACGTTGTCGCTTTGTACCACATTAAGCAATTAAGCCACCAATACTTAAAGTGAGTGCTAAGATAACCGTTTTAGTCTGTACAAAAAACCAAACACCAAAAAGTTTTGTGTCTCCAATCTTTATCACCCCCCAGTTTGCTTGGTGGTCTCTCTTGCTGGTCACTAATCACTGTGTAGGCGTGTGCGTTTGCGTGAACATTCATGAATAGTAAACCGTACACTGCACGATTTATGTGGGGTCCTTCAATTGGTGGGTACTTCAAGCAATGTTCCCTAAGATATAGACATAACTACATTTGGTTCCCAAGAATATCATAATCCGAAAATCTGGCACATCTTTTTTATGGCCTCGCTTGACCTCGACCCATACGAAAGCCCTGCTTCGTTTTCGTGGTTTGCTCCCGTTTACAATATGATACCACTCTCACTAATGCTGCTGCCTAATCGTAAAATAATGATACAGTAATATACTTAATTGACACTAAGCGGTTTATAGCGCGTATTTTTCTGGTTTTCTCTATGTCTAGCTCTTCCAGAGGGGGACTTCAGATTTGGGATCGTTGATAATCATCAAAAATATGACTGCTGGGCACACTTTATCTGTTGTATATCGTATAATACTTGTTTATGGTGCATCACTTCTTGTGGAAAAGAGCCTTAACACGGTTATTGGATGGGGAACACATCTTCCTACGATCACACATGGTTGCTCTTTTTCAAGACCAGTGGTGCACCAGGTAATCGTCAGTAGAGATGTTGATGGAATGCACTTTCAAGTTTATGTAATCGGCTAAATCTTAACGAGCAAAAACATGTAAATTCTCACAGAGATATCGACGGGATGCGTTTGTTTCTCTGCGGGTCTTAAAGCGACACGGTCTCAGGCTTCAATCGTGTGCGTTGTGACAAGCGTGCTTGATTGATCGGTTTCATTCATACAGTGATCGATCAAAGTGTGCGTCACCGGAGTGAATTGTGAACACTGATTTTCGCTGCTCGTTTGCTGGGCTTGTTCCGGTGTTTTTGATCTTTGCGATTTGTGCATATGCTATAATATATTCGATTGTGCTTTAGTCGACGGGATTCCCTCCGTTTTCGAACGCGTGGGGTTGTGAGTGGCACAATATTTTACTTGCCATCTTGTTCTATGTGGCATTAAAATCATAATCGTAGCAACAATTCAGACCAAACTGCACAAACCGGAGGCAGATTTATACACTGAAACGAGCAAAAATGTGGGGTCATTTGGTCCTAAGCTGCCAGAGGTCATAACATGCAAGGGTGCTAGTTTATGATCCTGTTATTGTGCCTGAAATTGAGCAAAAAGCGACGCTAACCGCCGGCCAGTGTTTAGCTTTATGTGGCCATATGTGTTGAGCTGAATCCAAGGTCACAACTAGAGCTAATCGTATTCATGATACCATATGGACCACCTTGTTCGGAAATTTTCCATGTCGGGGAACCTGTTTTGGCGTCGTGCGGTTTATACAATCTCATCTGCAGCATTCTATTTTTAAGACTTTATTTGTTAAATTTCTTGAGCGATGTTTTGTTCCCTCTAAAAACGACAGCGCCATCAGCTTTGAAGACTTTGCTATCCAGGTTACCCTCAACTGCTTTGAACCCCTAAATGAGGCACGACATAACGTACGCATTAAGCCACTACAGCGTAGCCCTAAAGTATCACCAGGACATGATAAATCGCACCGAACGGTTTGGTGTCGTGAAGGGAGTGCGTGATTTACGGCAAACGTTGACCGTACCGTATACGTCTTATGATGTCTCGTTTTTGTGGCACGCGCGCGGTGCGTGAAATTCGAAAAATCGAGTGCCCATATACTTTGCTTGGTTACTTACTATACGATGGTTTGGAATGTTCATTGTAGTCATTTCCACGCGGGACACTTCTTATGGCATTGATTTATATGCTTTACGCTTAACAGGCCATAGATTTATGAAAGAAAAAAGTGGTGGCTTTCCGCGCATTTTTCGACACTTTATTAAATGTCAGATTGCTGACCGCCGCGGTTACTATTGTTGTGTGGTTTTCGCACACTACCGTATCGAAATCTGAAGCCCACAAGCTGGGGCGTGGCAGGCAGTCTACAGTACGCCAGCGACTAAGTGCACTATTATGACTTTGGCTCATATTACACAGCGCAATGGTTGGCTTAAGAGCGCCGTTTAGTCTCGTCTTTCACCATGCCCATTATACGGTCTTCTTATCAACGTTGCGCAATCTTTTGGGCTACCCTATGAGCTACAACAGCTGCACTGATCAGCGTTGATAAGCATGTGATTGCGTTGTGTTTTTCTATCCGGCCACCTTAAACGTTGGAAGCTCGGAACGCACACCAAGGCACCAACTTTTCTCATTAAACAGTGAGTACACAACATGGCTTACTGTGTATTATGCGTTGTGTATAATCGATCTGTTCCTTCGCAAATATACGCAACAGGGTATACGGTAGCAACGGCCGGTCCGGGCCGAAACCGGGAACTCCTGCTTACCGGCACACAGACAGGCACCCCGAAGCAAGAGGGAGAGCGAGGGGTACCAAGAGATCTCGTGCATACCGAGTGATTGATGTAGCTCATTTCACAGTTGTTGTCTTATGCACCCAGTACCATCGCACCATAACACTACTCATCGGGGTCTACTTGTCACCTTGGAGGCACTACCGTAACCCAGTGTTGGTAAGGGGTCGTTATAGAGCCCCTGAGAGACACGTTCCTAAAAAGGACAACAACGTGTGTTCAGATAGAGAGAGCTGTCTGTGGACTTAAACTGGTGTGTGCGTGTGTATGTGGACAAAAAGAACGAATTTCGCAGCGCGCGCGTTTTTGTGCACCACACGCGAGTGCACACGCGTGCTGCGCAATGGGGGCGCTTTCAACCGAGTGACAGTGATGATTAATGCGCGCCAGCTGCGTGTGCGTGCCTGAGCTGCACAGTTAAGCGAGACCAAGGTCGTACTTGAAATGTTAAATCGGCGAATGGCGGTGGATGCAATGTCCGAACCAGGGCCAAGCTAAGGTATGAATCTATCTCGATCTTGGTTAGGCATTCGACGCTGCTGTGCCCCCTGCCTGTCACCGAACCGGGCCCATTTGAGTTATTTACAGCCCAGCGCTACTGAACAGTTGTGTCTTCTTATGCTTAACGCTTCTGCTGCCTTGTTAGTTAACGAACACAGAGAGAGAGAGAGAGCAACAGAAGTTTTCGGCTATACAATGCTGATGATGACAATATGGCCACCATATATACCAAAAACGCCGGTTCGTTTCGTGCGTATATGGCCCGATCCGTATAAATGTGTGTACATTTGTGTTTGTAAATGACCTCCGTTGCACGGGCGTGTAAGGGATCGGCACATTTCGGTTTGAATAGATGAGCTGTTTGCTATTTGTTGTGTTGTGCCAAATGTTTTAAATGGATAGATGCACACCGATGACAGGTGATGTATGTTCATGTCACTTTAAAGGTACACACCCCTGTATATTAAGTTGACTGATTTGGAGGTGGGCGCATTTCCGGATTGATGGCACAATTTGGCGCGCTTAATTGGTGTCGTATTTGTAAATGATGGAGACTAGCCGCGTGTGGGTGGAAACTGAAGCTGTATGACGGCAGTTACAATGTGTGTTATCTAAAAAGGAATACCTACAAAGGAATACGTGCATGATGATGGTTGATAACGGTGGAATTGCCTAAATTATCACGTTTACGAGTGTTTTATCGTGACGGCATAAGAATGCGATGAAAATACACGTTCGTTATGGACACCGCATAAGAATCGGTGCAAACTTGATTGATTGGTTCCTGCCCCAGGGGCTTGTACGCGCTTTGGGTGATATTTTTGAAACGGTGTAAAGGTCAGTTGGGTGTAAGGGTCGGTGGAAAGCTCGGTGTGAGAAAGTTCAGTGTAAGCTTCAAACAGTGCACGCTGAGCCAGCAGCAGACGCGCGTTTCTAAACGAAAGGTTAACTTTGACAGTCTGCCGTGCAAGTGTAAATCGTCTGTTTGCAATATTGTTTGTTTAGGCTGGTTGCACAAGCGTTTTTAAACGATATTTATAAATTTCGTGACCTTTTATGGGCCCTTTTTTAATTCCGCGCTCCGATAGCTAACCCCATCATTTTTTTTGCTACCGCCGCCGGTTAATTTTATTTCTCAATAGCCTCACGGCGGAATGTCAGGCAACTTAAAAATATTCCTTTAAAACGTTTCTGCAACCAGCTTAAATGAACTAGATTGCAAACAAACGATCTACATTAGCACAGCAGACTGTCAAAGTTGACCATTCGTTTAGAAACGCGCGTCTGCTGCTTGCTCAGCGTGCAATGTTTCAAGCTTACGCCGAGCTTACACTGAACTTTCTCACACCGAGCTTTCGACCGACCTTTACACCCAACTGACCTTTACACCGTTTCGAAAATATCACCCTTTGTGTCCAGTGAGTGCAGAAAAGTACTGGGAAGACAACATAAACACCCTACACGACCCAAATCAGCCTCCACACCGAGTGACGACTGTGAACCACATAATGTACATGAGTGAAGTGCGCAGCGGCGACAACATCGTCAGTGCGAATGCACCAGACGGCTATCCGTGATCCCACAAAAAAGTGCACATCAAATAATCGACTCACCCTGATTATTCAGGTTCATCAACGCGCGTCGACGAATCGTCCAGCCGATGATCGACCAATCGAATCGTGCCGGCCGGTCGCCGGTCGTGAACGTGTTCAAAAACAGAAGACGCAAATCCAGCGGACAATCACCTGCGCCATCGCCAGGTTGGTAAGAATGTATACAGTGAATAGCATTTATAGTCGCCTTGTTTGTAGTGACACCCTACAGGTGGTGCATATTTTTTAAGTTTATAGCCGTCTATATCATCTTAAACCTTGTGATCGAATCACCATTGCTTGAAATCGCCCACTTGTGAATATTACGTGTAGCGATCAAAAATGGTCATGTCAGAGAAGGTATAGCCTGTACAACAACACTAAGGCCGCACTCAGACAAACGCGAAAAGCGAAAAGTTAACTTTTTGCTCTTTTGTGAAGGCGACGTGTTTTATAGTTTTATTTATTTAACCCCCCCCCAAAAGCTAAAAGTTAACTTTTCGCTTTTCGCTTTTCGCGTTTGTCTGAGTGCAAAAGCGAAAAGTTAACTTTTCGCTTTTCGCTTTTCGCGTTTGTCTGAGGGCAAAAGCGAAAAGTTAAGCGCGCACAAACAGCAAACATAGCGTGTGCTGTTGCTCTGTTGATGTTCGACACGACGTTTCATTCTTCAGCAAGTTCAGCTGACATGTTTGGCGGTCGGATGTGGTTTAGTTTTATTGGTCATTTAGTGGTTACATTTGTAACAGTTACTTCATTTCAAAATATTTTTCGGAATGGGACGCTGGCTTTGTTGTAGTTTCACAATGTGTATCATTCAAACAAACACCGGCTCAAAGTTGAGCGTGCATTTTGCGCCTGCCAAGCAAAACATTTTTGTCTTCTTAAGCTGGTCCATTTTGTGCTATGATAACAAATGTTTGTTTGAATCATATTTTGTGATAGGGTTACATGACTAATTTCGACCAGCGTGAAAATTGTTCATTTAGTGCAGGGAGCAACTTTTACGCTGGTCGAAATTAGTGAGCCAACTCCATCACAAAATATGATTCAAACAAAAATTTGTTTTCATTGTCCTTAGTTTGCAACGGGTGTGCAGTTAGATTTTGGGAATAAGGAATCATGATGACTTTTCGCTTTTTAAACTTTTCGCTTTTGCCCTCAGACAAACGCGAAATGCGAAAAGCGAAAAGTTAACGTTTCGCTTTTGCCCTCAGAGACAAACGCGAAAAGCGAAAAGCGAAAAGTTAACATTTCGCTTTTGCCCTCAGACAAAAGCGAAAAGTTTTGCGACCATTAACTTTTCGCTTTTCGCGTTTGTCTGAGTGCGGCCTGATGGTTGGATAAATACGGTGCTCGTCACGCTGACGCAGCACTTGGATGATGAACACAAAATGTTTCACAGACCTCTCATAAAACTATTCCAATATGTGCGGATTTAGTTGGCACGCCTCTTGTTTCGTGGAAGTGTGAAAAAAATCTGGAACAATATGCAACTTTCAACATTAACAGCGTGATAACAGACTGATCACAAACAAAAATTCCCAAAAATCAATATCGACATCAAGTTCAACCATAATGATGAAACATCACCGATTCCACTCCCCGATTGTTTGCAGGCTCGAACGCGTACAGTCCAGATTCGGCAGCCAATCTGGCGAGCTATCAACAATCGCAAGTGGCCGCCGATCTCTACCGCAACACCACGGCTGCGTCGATGTTTCACCACAATCCGTATGCTGCCGCGGCTGTGCATGGCGCTGGGTGGGTGTGAGGGGGGTGTCTTCTGGAAATGTCGGGAAATGGGATGGGTCGCCTTTTGAAAGATTCATTCATGAGGTCATTGCAGGGTGGTAAGTGCACTTTGCTTGGGGTCGAGGATGAACAATGCGACCAGTGCAGTTTTCTCATTCGTCCAATGAGGGAACTTTACGCTGGTCAAGTTCAGCATTTATTTGCACCAAACAAACAGCTGCTCTCTGCCAAAGGTCATGCTGATGCCAGCAACCTGCATACCGGCTCGTTGACCTTTGGAGTCGAAGCAAATCTAAAATAAAGCAGGGTGCGTATACATGCAGTATGTAGGTTGTGCCAAACCCTATCCATCCGATGTTCCATTATTCCATAATTTTTCAATTTCCTAATTATCATTTTCTGTTTTCCAGCATGCTGCATTCACAAATGCTATTACCGCATGCCGCACCGCACATGAACATGATGTCCCACCCATATGGTGCGCACGCTGGAATGAACCCTGCCACGGCTGCCTGGGGTCACATGTCCGATCTGAGTGCTGCAATGTCCGGCCACGTGATGGGCGATGCGTCGACAATTGGTTGATTATTATTTGAATGTTTGAATTTGAATCTTCCCGCCAACAACGCTCATTGGCTGGCTGGCTGCGCTGCGGCTGCTGGATTAGCTAGTATGTATACTTGTTTCTTGCGTGTACTAAATGTTATTCGCATCAATGTATAATTGAATGTGTTATGTGAATGGGATTGAATTGGCTTCGAGTTTGTTGCTGACGTTTCCTATAGTTTGAGCCCTTTTCCTTCTCGTTGTGAAACATCAGACAAACAAATTCATTTCGCCCGACTCAAAACTGTGGCTGCTATACATTATACACAAACATGATGGTTCCCAGTTGTGATCTAAAATTGAATGTCAAAAACAAAAATTGTTAGCCGTTATTCTGAGCGATCTTAGTTGATTTCACAGAGATGTCATAACCATGTATGGTACGTCATGTGTTAGAAGCACTATTTTGCATATTATAATGGTCTTCAATAGAGTGCTTGGTGACCATTGATTGCTATAATATAATAGTGGAGCATTCCTTTTTGGGTTTTATAGTGTAACCACAAAACAGTACATTATTGTATAATTTCGAAAACCCCAACTTATAATGAAACTTCTGCGTTATTTTACAAAATCTGCCCCGACTGTTGCTTTGTTTTAGCAGACCTATTTCTTTCCTCTGTCTTGTCCGCTCGCCCCACAGGGTCACAACACCTAGCGCAATTTAGCACATTTTATCAATATTAATAGAATCGCGGTACACACTTTCAAATCGTATTGTAGCACTTTTGATTGTTTCTATTTTGAAAATATTGTTTTTGAGCATCTCATATTAAAATAAAGCTCTCAGTTATTTGATATTTATATCGTACACAAATCTATATACCGGTTATCTAAATTTCTTCGTCTCTTATGTTTTATAAGAAAATCAAAAATTTTCGCGTGAAATTTTTGAGAGAGTGAATCCATGTCTCTATTGTGAGCCACACAATGACATCTGATATATAGAGGGTTCTTATTCTTCTAATTATGACATTTTCAGATAAAAAACGGACATGAGTATTTTTAGTGTCAAGCTTAAACCATGACAATTTCAGATAAGTAATTGTTCTTGTTTCAAAATCTTCTGCTTTTCGTACTTTGGTCATTATTTTGCTGATATGATTTTTCTGCTCAGAAAAAAAATCGTTCGTTCACGCTATACAAGGTCATAATTGTTTTATTTTGAATCGCACACATACTATTGCCAGTGTTTTTAATTGTACATAACATACTGTATAATCCGACTGTAGAATTTCTCTTACTAAACTTCAAACGGAACCAAAATCGTTTTCTCTATTTTATGTTATTTTGTTTTTGTCAAGTTTCTCATGCCGTCTCATTTTCAGTTTTTTTCGCGCTGTTTGTGTGTTTTCGATATATAATTGGTGTTTGACTTTTTTGGCAGAAAAGCGCACGATATTTGCGTGTTGAGTAGAAATAAAATAAATTAAAAGAAACCGCCGTTTGGTCCGATTTGAATGATATAACTATTGCAACAGAAAATAAAGTAGCATGAAAAATTTGAAGCGTTGTGGCAGTCCGACAGCTTGAACAGATAAAGTGCTCACTGACTCAACGTAATAAAACCGTTTGACGATATTCGGTTTCTAGCCTGAGTTATGTTATGTTATTTAAGGTTTCATGTAGGGTACCCAAATGGGCGAAAAACTAAATCGTTCATTCCTCGAAAGAGATTCGGTGAATTGAAATAATCTTCGTATCATTCGAATCAACGTGGAAAACTAGTCCACAGAACACATTGCATGAACTCTCTTCCCTTTAGACAGAATCTATATGAAAGTATGTAAAAGGGTGCCTCGTTTTTCTGAGAACTACTCAGATTTTTTTCAAACTGACAGGAACTATGTACTCAAACTTTTGCCTTATAGGTACTCATATGTATTCGGAATTCCGGTGCCTGCTGCGACATTTTTCATCCTGCAGCATGATCTCAAAGAACCCCCACTGAAGGTGCACTGGGCGGTTTGCTTTGTGACTATGCTGCGCATCACAAAGCAAGGTCTAATCAAAGGCATAACATGTTGAACACTGGTGGGTCTGTCACATAAATTTAGTTTACAGTAGGTTCAGTTCATAAATTGTTTAGTTTACAGTTTACTTTGCCATTTGTTTGTGTAAGTCACGTCTAATCAGTGTAAAATTTCGCGCGTCAAAACTTAGTTTACTTTTCTCTCTGTATCAAAAAAATCTGACCACGCACGTTACTGTATCTTGAATGCATGCCCTTCCGCACCAGCAGTTAGCGTGTGTATTTACGTCTTCCCAAGCCTCTTTCTCCCTTTGTGTGCTTGATGCAGCTCGCTATACATATGTAAAATTATATGTTCTCCAAAATTAAGCCTTACATTTTCGGTGCATTTTGTACCACGAAAAAAACGGGTTTCTGACAAAAACACGCAGCTCAAGAGTTTGTCATAATTTCCTGTTTAAAACACCCATTCCTTTTCCAGAAGCGCACATCGGGTTCTCCACCCAATATTATCAACGTGTCGCTCGCACAAGTGTCTGCATAAATAAGTGATCCTTTTTTGTACCTGCACCAAATGCACCGAATCAGGCTGCTGTTTGTGGTGAGCGCAATGTTGCTGTGGCACACCAGTGTGAAGGGATCGGACAACGACCGAGACAAGGTTGGGTGCACGACAACGAGTCGTAGCAAGTCATTTTTATACGCGTGAAAATAGCGTGACGGCAGGCGCGTCTACATAAACGCACCGTGTCAAGTCACATGCGCATGTTTCGATGTCACTACCGTGTGTACGATCACCACCGCAGACGGGTGCATGGTTTGAGTCACGAGTCACGCACGACACCGGGCATCCTTATTTTTGTATAATTGCAATTATACGTGCACGTGTGCCACTTTACGTGTTCGTAGTGATGTGGTTTGAGAAGGGAATTTGGAATATTATGTTTCACCAATATTTGTATTCCAATCTGCCTCATCACATGCGTCTTTTTCCTGATTCCGCGGCTCAACCACGCGCGGTGGCCGGGCAATTGAGCAAGACCAGTTTGAGCAAGACCACTTTTAGCAAGTGAAAAAGAGCAGAGCCAAAAGGGCAAAGCCCAAATAAGAGCAAGACAAAAAGGGCAAAGCCCTAATAAGGGCAAGACCAAAAGGGCAAAGCCCGAATAAGAGCAAGACAAAAAGGGCAAGACAAAAAGGGCAGCACCAAAAGGGCAAGACCAAAAGGGCAAAGCCCAAATAAGAGCAAGACAAAAAGGGCAGGATCTTAGTTCAAAAATGTCGTGTACGATTCGACGTGCAATTCGAATTAAGACGTACGATCTCAAGATTTTATCCCAGCACCCAACGCGCATTTGTTTATTATTTCGGTTCGTTTGCTCATCGTTTGCGTAAGTATCAAAATCATCGCTATTGTTTACATGAAACACAGAAAAACCTTTTGCTGTCACCTTACAAGATCAGGAATAAATCATGGCTTTCTTGGGTCAATTGTATCCTTGTGAGCTGTGTCTTCGCATGAGTTGACTTATTTTTGTTGGTGGCAAATATTTTGCCACAGTGCTGAAAATCACATAGTTGACTCAAGTTTCACCGTGCAGAAATGCACACAGGCACATGCAAAACTGCGAATGTCAAAATGCTGATGTCACCGCTGACCTGGCAACACAACATATCCTTTCGTCTCATCTGATTCGATAACTTCTGTAGATTTTAATGTGTTCTGTTGTGCTACGTTTAGTGTAAACGAAAATCTGTTGGTTTTTGTGCATTTATTACTCAAGTAAATAAATTTATTCAGCATTGATTGACATCTGATAACGTACGGTTTGAAGCAATGCATTGCACACATGAAAAACAATTTAAAATGCATAGTGCTAAGGGCGAACTTAGGTTAAATCCGGAATCCGGAAATGGCTTGCATATAAAAAATACAAAACATTTCCGGACTCCGGAAATATTTCCGGAAAACGCAGAAATTTACATGCAAAAATAATGCGTTTTCCGGAAATATTTCCGGATTCCGGTTTTATTAACAAGGTGAATTTTACATGCTAAAACGCTACAAATATAATGTGGAATCAAGGTGCGATTGCCTGAACAACGTATTGTAATGCGATATTTGGACTTTGCCCTTTTGGTCTTGCCTTGCCCTCTTGGACTTTGCCCTTTTGGTATTGCCCTTTTGGTCTTGCCCTTTTAGTCTTGCTCTTATTTGGGCTTTGCCCTTTTGGTCTTGCCCTTATTTGGGCTTTGCCCTTTTGGTCTTGCCCTTATTTGGGCTTTGCCCTTTTGGCTCTGCTCTTTTTTTCTTGCTCAAAGTGGTCTTGCTCAATTGCCCGTGAGCCCCACGCGCAAGCTCGCCGCCGTGTGGTGTGCAAGTTTTTTTGTTTTCAAAAATCGACCAATAGAAACTTGTCCTTGGAAGTTGTAGGATGTGGCCGAGCGTGATCCAGACGAATGCGACAAGCTGTACGAAGCGTGCGTTGAGCATCGAGCGAGCGGCGCATGCGTTGACTACGACAAATGTATGCAACGAGAGCGCGACAACGCATCCGGTTAGATACTGTATCACACCCGACGTTGTGAAGCGAATGAATTTCATTGGGTGTTCTTGAAACAGAATCTTTGGTCCATTTGGCGCCTATTTGAATCAATTTATGAGAGTGAAAATCAGGTAACGGTCGCTGCATTTCATTTGTGAACAAAAAGAGAGATGTCTGGGCGCACATAGTCATCTGGTCATTCGATTGGACTCTCAAAATTGTTGGCACTGACTGAAATACTGTATGTATACCCTATTTTTTCTGTGCTGTAGAAGGCCAGCGCTTCTATTGTGACCAGACCATCAGCTGAGTGGAGCTTCCATTCGAAGGGACTTTCATTTTTTCCGGCATGCTCTGTGAGGGACCTCTGTTAGGCAGGCTTGGTATAGTAGCGCGACCATTGAGAGTCACTTTCTGCGTTTCAGACAAAACCCTTCACACTGTGTTTGCAGCCGCCGACACGATTCTGTTGGTTCAAACGGGTGACCCCCAACTACAGCGAGTGACCATTCAGGCCAATAATAGTGATGTGCAAGTGAGCACCGGGATTGGCATACTGCCACCAACGTACCAACAGCCACATACAGTATACAGACTCGTGTGGACGGGACGCACATTGTGGTCGTTGGCGGATGATGGCGGAGATGATGGTGAGTGGTTGTGCTGTCGATGACGAACAATGGTGGGGAAGCAACGAGAATGGTGGGAACAACACAACGGAAATGGTGGGAACGCACCGATCCTGTCCCGGACCAATCACAAATCATTTTGAACACGAAATATGGCGATGCACTGCTTTCCGTGACATAGTTGTCACAATCGTATCCCCAATGCTCATTGATCTCTCTCTCTCTCCAATTGTTTGCAGCCGGTCGTCGAGTGGAAGAGCTGGTCAACGGGCAGTGGCACGAACGGGCGCGATTGAGTGAAGACAGATACATGGGTGAGTGTGTCCTATGGACATAGCAGAGTGTTATTTTCCAAGCAGTTGTCGAAAAACGCTCTTCACCTCGGTGCGTAAAGTCCCTTTTAGCACCAAAACGCGCGTGCGAGTGAACAACACCGCTGTTTGCGTGAGCACATAACAATCTTCAAGCCGCGCGTCGTTTGTAGGCAAGACAGTGCCGATCCGATCACGTCAGTGTGATCGGTCTACGTAGTCACATCACATCAATGTGACTGAGTAGTCCGATCGGATGGCATTGATGTGACCTGACTAGTCCGATCACATCGATGTGATACAATGACGCCCCATCACTGTTTTGTGTTGTAGCTGGTGTCGGCTATCTGCCCAACAACGGCATGCTGTATGCTTGTGGGTGCTGGCTTAGTAGCTGCCGTCGTTCATGCGATTTTCTCAACTTAACGGGCAACGACACTGCTGCCTGGCAGACACGACCACTGCCCGAGGGCTGGTGCTTTGATGAGATTGCAACAGCCGTCTTTGAGGTTGGGCATTGCACAAATGGGGAATGCTTTGTGTGTGATCACTTTTCACTTTCACTAGAGCACAGACGAACATACATACCGAAGTTTTCCACTTTAAGCACAGTGGGCTCTTTTTGGATTTATTATTCCTGGACCAACGATTTTCCATCCAACAGTAAACTTACCAAAATAGTAGAAATTAGGGCATCGAGGACCAAAATATGGCCGTTTTCTGTTGTTTTCCGGTTGTTTTACCAAGTTTAGATGAAAACCCGCATAATCAGGTTGAACCATGCCACCAGAATGTTAAAATGCTGCCCTGAAGTGTTCCTACTAACAATGCTGAAAACACTCAGTTTTCCGCTTAAAACCGCGAGGGCTGTAAGTGGAAACGTTTCCACTTAAAGCCCCCGGGGCTCTTTGGATTAACCCACAGGCAAATGACTTTGCAAGTGCAATGCGACTGTTATCCCCATCCATTGCAACCTGTGCATTGCAGAACAACATCTACGTGTCAGGAGGCCGGCTGTGCAATTCCACGATCACCAACCGAATGTTGCGGTACGACTACGACGCGGACAAGTGGACGCAGTTGGCGTCAATGAGCAAAAGCAGATGGGCGCACGCGATGGTGGCCGATGGAGACACAATTGTAGTGAGTCGTTGGGAAAACTTCATATCGGTTTTCAACCGTATACAAAATACAAGCAGTGAAAGCCGTAAATTGAATACCTGGATTGCGCTGCGTAGCTGACTTGAAAGCCATCAAAGTCAATTCTAAAGTAGACTTTAATTTATTTTTGTTTTTTTTGGTGACGAGCTCGCTGAACAACTATAGCACTGCTTAAGCCCAAGATATTCGACGAGACCTCTCTTCTTGAAATCAAACTTCGAGCTTTGAATATCAAGGGCACTTTGAGAACGAATGTTTTAACTATGACGTCAGCTTGAAATATGTATTTTTTGTGTGTGCACTGCCGAACTTTGTAATCATTATGCAATACATCACACGTCCCGCTCGTCTGTCTGGTATTTTGATCTTCACTTCACTGCTTTGCTCACTTTTTTGTGACGTTAGCGTTTGTATTGTTGTTATGCTTATACACTTATCGACGTATAACCCATGCCCAACACCAAGCCCAGCCTTATTCCAATCCAGGCATGTGGTGGATGGACATTGTCGTCATGCGAGCGATACCATCCTTCGACCAACAGCTGGTCCCGAATGGCCAGCATGCGACGTGAGTTGTTCAGGCATCACATGTTCGCACTGACAGATGGCCGTCTGGTGGCCATTGGGGGACGAACGAGTTGGACCGACACAAATGACCGAGTGTTGGTCTGGGATGACGGAAGGTGGACGAAGGCAAACACAACCATCGGCAACGCGCATGGGAAAATCGGTGCGGTGCTGGTGCCGAGCGATGTGTTCTTCGGATGATTTTGTGTGATTTTTTCTTGTTCCTTCTTCTTTTACTGCAACGTTGGCTTATACTTCGTGCCAAATTTAACTTGGATTACGCAATGGACTTGGATTTTTTATTGTTTCGTTATTCCAACAAGCACTTTTTGATCATCAAGAACCTTCGTTTCTACGTGCGTTCCCGTTTTCATATCGTGTCGTTCGTTATGGCGAAACTTTTTGTATTCGGACCGTTGGCATCGGCGCATCGTTGCTGTAAAATACTGGGCACGTAATACAGTCTCCAAGAACCGGTTGTGGGTATGCATGTACCGGGATGCTGTTTGCCAACCTTTTGAACAGCACAATATCTACGTCGTTTCATGTAAATCATGGTTGCGCTTTGTTTACAAAAATTGACACTAATAAAAACTCATAAACAAAAACGTAGCGATGAAACAGTAAAGAACAAATAAAACGAAACGCGAGCAATGATGTTCCCGAGCGAACAAAACAGCAACAAGAAATTCGTTATTGAAGACACAAGAATAGTCGTGTTATCACTGCACGGGTAAAAAGTAATTCTAGAATTCTCTCCTAGAATTCTAGAATTAAGATTGGCGGTGTTCATATCGTGACTCCAACGATCCGCATCCGCAACGCATCCAAACACGGGTCCGTCTGGTTCGATGGAATTTGGGTTTCGTAAAAATGCCAAGATTTGCATTGTCATGTTTTACATAATATTTGGTGTAAAAGGCGCGAAATTCTCAAGCACTGGGTAAAAATGACTTTTCAAAGACGGAACAAGCACTAGATAAAAATTATTTTTTGGATTTGACCCCTCTTGGCCAAAAGCTGGATCCGCGACTGCCACGAACTAAGATACATGTAGAAGCAGTGCTTTGTTCGTTCCGGCATGGAATTTATATTGATTTTATGTTTAGTATATGGCTGTACACAACGGTGCATGTGCGTGGTACTTCTGCACCGAAAACTGGTTTGGCCATGAATAACAAGACACGAAAACTTTTACGTACCGCGCAAATTTTTTTAAAACATATTTGGTTGTTTCCCAACGGCAGAGACATCTTTCATCTTTTTACTCTTTATGTTCTACCAATTTTTGCGGTAAAAATTCCCGACTGATCCATCAATTGCAATGGTGACTTGAACCCCGATGATCCCGATTTTCGTGGCCCTCTGTCTGGCCGGAAATTTTGGTAGGTGACATGCATTCTTGTCTGGCTTTCTTTCAATACTAAAAAAACAAGCATAAATTTTTAAATTTCAGTTTTCGGCGCCGATTCTGATTCCCCAACGCTGCTTGTTGGTGACACACAAGCAAACAACACTGATTGTCCGGTGATCAACGCGACAACATGCGCGCAGCATGAGGAAAAGTGGGCTAACATTTTATTTTATTTTGTTTTTTTTAATAAACAGGATAAAAGTTAACTTTCCGATATAGCTCCAGATCCAACTCCCTGTCTCTTCCGGGCATGTGTGCCGCAGCTGATGTGTGCTTGCATGACAAACAAAATGTGACACGCTCATGGGCAAAGCTTCGAACCGCATTGCGACCATTTGTGGAAAGTGGCAACTTCGGCTATTTGATATCGTCAAATGATAGTCTGCATGCTTACTGCCTGTATGTTTTCGTTTGTTATTCTGCTTTGCTATGGTTGGGGCTCACGCATGATGAAAGCGGTTACGCAGACCAAGATATCGTCAAAGATATCGTTATTTGATATCGTCAAACTGCAGACCATATTTCTTGAGGTCGCAGACACCTAATCGTTGCGAATGGATTCAGTTTAGGGCTCCACCAGATAGACCCGAAACCTGAAACATAAATTTTTTCTATGTCCACGTTTCGGGGTTTCGGGTTTTGAAAAAAAACCGAAACCCGAAACACGAAGCATGATAATCGAAAATGTTTCGACTGGCTGCATAAATTGTTCACGTCAGCTACAAGTGGCAAGACCGAAACATTTTCGATTATCATGCTTTGTGTTTCGGGTTTCGGGTTTTTTTCAAAACCCAAAACCCGAAGCGGACATACGTAGAAAAACATTTATGTTTCGGGTTTCGGGTCTATGTATATCTGGTGGAACCCTAACGAGCAGTGTTACTGCTTGTAACTCAGATGCCCTATGACTGTGCCCAAAAAAAACCAGGCAACCAAAGCTGGACTGAAACCAAAATGCAATAAACTGTGAGACCGTATGTACCTTTTGCATATGTATATGAAAGTACACGCCGATTGCATGCACACACCAAAATACAGCGTTCCTTTTTTCAGTATCTTTGAGTCTGCACTCGAGTGTGCCAAAAAGTGCGACTTTTTGGATAGTTCGGGATTCTACAGTTTGTTTCGTCGACCGTTTGAGTACACGTGCGTCAAGAAACGGAAAGGTTCGTTATACGCGAATAAACAGGAATTGAAGCGACGCGTGATCCGCAAAGGTTTAGCGTAATGCGACTAAAATTGGTACACCAACCCCAATGACAACAAAGATGCGGCCAAACCACAGTTTGGCAAGATGTATCGTCGTCCGCTTTTACCAAAAAGTGAATTTGACCAAATTAATGAAAATACATTGCAAAGCGTGAAAAGTGTCCGATTATGCTTTTCCCAGACTTCGCGCATCAAGTGCAATGTTTCGTGCGCGCTGCTGGCGACACAGTCAACGGTGTTGACCAGTGCACGCGAGAGTGCGGTGCACTGGTATTTGACGACATTTATCGGGTCAAGTTCGACTTTTACTCGCTAATCGGGGAGGACGGATGGCTGGCACAGAAATGCAGGTATGTAGTTGGTGGCTGTACTTAGATATTTGTTCCTTGCGTTACCTTCTTGTTGTTTGCTGCGGGAACGGAAACACAAGTTCATCACATGCGAGTTCATTTCAGACAAAGTACCCGTCTCCTAATGGCTGAAATGCCGCATTTTTTCAAAAATGGGACATGTCACCAAGTTCTTGTAAACAAAAACATGTTGAGGTTTTCGAATTAAGATCACAAGAACCTTTTCTGACTGGGATTAGACTTGAGACTTGAGGTTCAGGCTTCGGCTAAGGCTTAGGCCTGCGCCTCTCCAATTACAAGTCTCTTTGAGTGGCCGCTGTTTTTGGCGTCACTGCTTTTTTCACTGCTGCTTCGTCCGCCGCATCAAAATACGACTAACCTTCCGTAACAATACCATGTGTTCATGTGTATCTCAATTTTTGAAACATCACCGATACATGCAGCACGATAACGTGCTACTCGGACTGTCTGCACAATGTGTATGAACATGTGTGTGACACGGACGACCCCGCACATTTATTGGACGGAATCGTTGGCTTCACAATGCACAGAGTCACCGAGATTATACTGGGTGAGTGAAACATCAATTTGGCTGGTAGTGACAGCGTGATTGTTAAAATCATCGAACTGGTTTTGGGGTCATCTGACCACAAAATATGCGTTCGTACTGACGATGACCTGGTGCACCGCCCATCAGTGAAAACAGGATCGAGCAGGCAACTTCGAGCGGTATCGAATTTAGTATAGTCTGTTGATTATATTTCGACATAGTGTATAAGCCCCATTCAGCGATGTTTGGAGCGGGCTGGGTCGACGCCATTCTAAATGAATGTTTCAGGCATTGCCAACTCATTCGCAGACCCATTGAACATTGTTGGTGCTGTACGATGACAGGCCACGTGTTTTTGCGCCACGCGGCAAGCAATGTTCAATCGGTCTTTTGCCTGAGTTAGCGAGGCTCGGTTAAACATTCATTAAGAATGCCGCCCACCCCCCCCCCCAAAACAAAACGCACACAAAAAAAAAAAAAAACAACAAACAAACGACGGATTACTGAATTAACAATATGGAAGAGATTCACTGATGCCACTGATTTCGGCCAACGTAAATGTGGTCAGCGCTTGAAATGCGCAAAGTTTACGGTGATCGTTATTGGTGGCCGCAGCAAACAGTCAGTATTGTACATATGTACATACCTACATATCCTAACTTCAAAAATGTCATTTGTTTCTGGACAGATCCGATCACCAAATTTCGATACCGACCTTCAGTGTCTTGCCTGTTATTTCAATTCTGAGCATGATCCGACTTTCAGACCTCAAACTCGAGGAATCCTTCCCGTCCGCGTGTCGTGACCTCGCGAGTCTGTACAAATCGCGCGGCTTCTTTTTCTACGCAACAATTGTCATTGTGTGTCTGGTGTTGGTGTGTTCGTGCTTCGGTATCCTCAAGGTGCTCAAACAATGGGGTTGCATTGGCGACAGGTGAACGAACGGCTTTTGTCGTTTTGGTAGCTTGAAATATACTGTATGTAATTTGCGAAACCTTCCGGTGTTGTTTTCTATTAGTTTACTTTATGATCTCTGTGTTGAGCTGGCAGGGCTGTGCTGATTGAGGATACGAACTGAACATAAAAATTTATAAGCCTTTTAATTTTAGTCAGGCACATATACATACGAAAGTTTGATGATAAGGTAACATAATTCACCTAGACCGTGACAATAATTTTCGTTTAAAGCACACAAAAATTCTAGTCGTTCCATGGGAGTCAAAATTTGTGAATTTGTGACGAGAAGACAATTTAAAAAAGTATGCAAGCAGCTCATGCACAGCAGCATAGATGATAATTTAACTAAAAGGACCAGGTACCGAATAATGAAAAATGCGGTCTCACACGGCAAATGAGAGACACTCCTGACACAACGATGTAATATCTGTTAGGCTCTAAGTTCTTAATCGAACTGCGAAAAAAGAAAGATAAAGAAAAAAGTCAAAACAAAAAACAAATAAAGCGCACTCACAAACAAGCGATAACTGTCGCACGTGCAAAAACTTAAGAAGGCCAACAAAACGAACATACGTAAAATCAAAGTTCATCAGTCAAAACATGCTTCTCAAACTTGAGTTTCAGTCGGGCTTTTGTATAGCGCAGTCGGCGTCTTAGATCGACGGCGGCCCAGGGCGGAACTGGATGTCTGGAAAAAGTTATCGAAAAGAATTGAAATTAAAATTTTGTAACCAAGACTTGAAAGCCGTTTGAAAATGAACCATGCGCGCTTGCACGTTGGCAGAACTTGGATATAATGTACACAAAATGGTCAACGCAAACAGTTGCACAGCAGGGTAGTGAGGGCCAGATTAATGTATTTAGCCGGTTTTTAGTAATTTTATTTGTAGCGTGCAACGTGGAATATTCACAAAGGCAGAAAATTGTTGGAAAAATATTGCATATTGAAAGTGGAGCGATATTCGGAAAACAGCGTTGGTGTACCGCACAGAGATTGTCCTTTTTTTGAACAACTCGATCTCCAGGAACATAAAAAGACCAGCTTATTGTCAAATCGTCAAGTCTCGTGGTCAACTCAGCTCCAGTCAAAAGAGCCCGTGTCTCATTCTCACTATAAATCTGATCTCGCTGTCCGGTTTTCGCAACACTGTTCTCCTTTAATCAATTTAATTTACACAAATCAATATCAATCCTCAATCTTTCCAATGTGCTGCGCGTCTTGTCCAGGCACCACCAACAGTACACGTCGACGTCTGCCCAGACGCACTGTGCTGTGTCGCGAGCCAACTGATGTTTCACTCACTAGATCACTTTGCAGCGCGCCGCCGGCCGTTGGCGTGATGCTGGTGGCCAGAGCTTGTTGGATTGAGTAGCGCTCACCATGACCTGATGCAGGCATTGCCAGCGAGCTGCTCTAAAATTCAGGCATTGTCAGGGGTGGGGTTAGGCACTAGGGCGACTAGGCCTATACTAGGAAGCCTAACAGCAAAGCCTGGGCAGCCAAGCCTATAGGGTGCTAAGGTCATGCCAGGCGGTATGGCTGTATCGTTCGGAATCGAAGCTTTGTTTTCTTCGAAATCGTCGCGACTCCAATGTGCGGGACGGCTGAAACCGTTGCGAACATTTTGATGTGCAGTGCAGTGGGGCGATTGAATTCACGGCATGAAGGCACGAGATGAAGTGACAGAGTTGGTGAAAATGTGAATTTAAGAGTGTTAGCCAAGCGGCTGGGTTCTGGTTTTCAGTTATCTGTTACCAAGTGGTTGCGGAAGTGGAATCGCTTTGCAGTAAAACGGCGTCAGTCACAAATCACAAGTACAGACATACCGTGCTAAGTAAACAAACAGTGTTTCACAACAATAAATGCGTTTTTTTTTAAAAATGGTCTTTCAAAGTCAAGTGAGCGAGTTTGTAGCATCAGGGTCAAAATGGTCTTTTTGCTGGGTGGGTCACATGAAAAAGCTTTGAAGACTGAATTTTGGCCCACCCTTCGGTCAAATACTGATACCAATCAGAGCCAGCAGGTGCACGGAATATCGTATTTTTGCATGCAAACTATTTCCGTGTTGCGGATTACAGATTCTGAGCCCACCTTTCAAAGGGGATGACTGTATCAGCCTAAAGAATCCTAACGTTTCACGCCACTTCCTTACCGAATGCATAAGTCCGGATCGACTTGGCATCAGGCTACTGCCCCTGACACGTGCGACCATGTCTTCGGCCAATTGTGCTCGTTCGTTCGCTTCTGAGTACAGGTTCTGCAGCTGACGCAGTTTCTGCATGTTCATGTTCGACACTTCTTCCTGCAATTACGGTAGGTCAAGGATACGGGTTTAAATAAAAACTGATTAACCACGAGTAAACTGAAGATGGTATAAACAATGCATAAACGTCACCGTTTCCTCCATCTGTCGTTTGTACGATTTCATCTTGTCCTGCAGTTTGCCCATGTATTCGCGCGCACGCTGCTCGGACTTGCGCTCGTTGTCAACCTGAATCAGCAAGGTGACAACCTGATGTTTCACACTTCTATGCATGTGCAGCAACAGAAGTCACTCCTCCACACAATCCGATGTGGGAACAATACTTTTGGGCGACCCGTTATCTTTCGATACAACACAACAATGACACGGCGCAGACCAACCAAATACTGCAGATCGCGATGTTTGCGTTCCTGTTGTTTGGCGAGTTTCTTCGCTTCGGCGCTGCGCCGTTGCTCCAATTCTAGCTCACCCTGTAGTTCGATCACGCGCGCCTCCAACTGGGCCACCAGACGACGGCTGCCTTTCGATAGTTGATCCTCGGCATCAGCCAGACGCGCTTGTAGGTCCTGTGTGAGCGCGTGAAACATTAGGTAGGATTTTGGAACACGGCATGCAAATTTGTTATCGGTTCTGTTCGGTGTTTTTTGGACATGGTCCGAGATACTTTGCGACAGATCTCAGCCAGTCATAATAGTTCTTCCGTTTGTCATTATCTAGAGAGAGACGATCAATTATGCCGATCACCGACCTTAATCTTATTGTCCAGGTCCTTCTTCGCCTTCTCCGCGCCCTCCATGTTGTTCTGCGCGAATTTCAGGTCGTCCATCGCCTTCTGTGCCTCGGCCTGCGCTCGTCGCATCGCCTCCTCCTTCGTCTTCAGATCCGATGTTATGTCGTCGAGCTCGCTCTGTTTAAATGGAAAACTTTAATTTGAGCAAAAATTGTATCATTTAGCCACGGGGAAAATGGATTGCAATGAATCTTAATCTGATTTTGAATTATTGGTATATTTTTACGGTTGTTTTTCAGTTCATTACTCGCGCGATTGCATAACCGCACAATGTTAGCAAAAAATTCTCATCGTACCATTTTCAGTCTGACAAGTCTTTGTGCACAACTTAGCACCGGACGTCACAGCTCCACAAATTGTGGTTCAAAACGAAAGCCGAAGAAGTTTCATTACCCTCGGCTGCCGGGAATGTATATTGGAATTTGGAATGCATGTCCAAAAATTTGGCCTAAATCTGGCCAACACAATGAACGCTGGTCATCAACAGATTACATTGGCCCGTATTCCCGATCGCGCAATCAGAATCGCACGATGCAATTGAAAAAGCCCGTGTATCGCACGCTCTCCACCTCGGTGCATACATTCACTTTTTACTCCCAAAACATTTGTGGGTTGAACAACGCAAGCACGCGGCAAATTGACATCAGACAGCTGGATGCAGAGTTGGGCAAAAAACGACGGCGTTTAGATAAAAATTGACAAAAAATCGTCACGCGCTTGAAAATGGCAGTTAAAACGCTTTTATTTTGCCTCATTAATATCCAGAATCACTATTTAGCCCGACGTACCTTTTCAAAGTTTTTGGAACATTGTTCGGGCATCTGGGTGTTTTTGAAAAAAACATTTTAAAAAAAAACAACGTTTTTTGTCCACCCCTAGCTGGCAGTTGTCATCATCGCTTTGAAATGCACCGCGCAATCGGGAATTCGAGTCAGTGTCACGACGTGTTTATGCCCTCGCGCCCGCTGTTTTGGCGTATTTGCGTTGATGACAAAAAACAATCAGCCATCATTTTAGGCGTACACGACCAACCGTTTTCGCCTGTACTTCGTGCTCCAACTTTCGTCGTTGTGCCATCAAACTGGTCGCGCCGGTCTGCAGCAGACTCAGCTCATCCCTCACTGACGACAGTTCGCCTTCAGCCGAACGACGCGCGCGTTCCGCCTGTATAAATATAGCGCCAGTGGGTTTAGTGATCTAAGTGTATAAACATAGCGCATACAAAAGTATTGACATTTGTGTGTAACATTGGACGCAGCTGGAGGGCTGACGTTTCAGCTCATCAGTTAAGATGGGATCCCGGCCAATACGCACAGTGCAACAAATGCAACATATACAACATTACATATGGAACAGCACATGGAGGTCATACCAAAGACGGGCGACTGAAAGCTTCTGATATGGATGAGGTGGAAATATTTCCATCAAACCTGCTCCTGCAGCGTTGTCAATTCCTCCTTCTCGCTGTTCAGTTGATTCACCCTGCGTTCCATACCGACGTAACTGTCGCGAATGTCATTGCGTTCGCGCGTTAGCTCGTCGATTTGGGCCTGTTAGAAACGCATTTTGATCCGTTGATGTTCAATGGTTACGTCAACTTTTCACATGCGTTTTGCGCACATGGGCACTGCGTGTGCCCGCGGGCGTAGTCTCGTCAAGTTCTGTTTGGATCAGCTTATGACAAGAGTGACTCAATTTTGACCAGCGGAAATGTTGTGCAGGAAAAAAGAACGTGGTCTAAATTTAGTGCTAAAACCTGTCTTATGTCTTACAGAATAAATTCACGGTTTGAATCTGAATGCTGCGGTTCAAACGAAAATGAAAATAACACTCTGCCTCTACCGATAGTGTCCACGGATGAGAAAAGTTGATGTGACCAATAGGTTCCAAACAGTAGAAACAGAAAAAAGCCGGCTGCAACCTGTAGTTCGCGAATGAGTTCCTGGAACTTTTTGTTGTTCTTTGCGGCGTCCTGCGTGGCGCGACTGGCCTGATCCAGACTCAGTTCCATGTCGCTGATGTCCGTCTCCAACTTCTTCTTGATTCGCAGCAGCTCAGCGCGATTGCGTGTCTCCGCCTCGAGACTTGCCTGAATTTCAGGGAGGGGATGATGAACGTTTGCCTGAATTCCAAGGAATGTTGAAATCAGCAGTAGCCTGATTCGCTGCTTTGACCATGAGTTGTATGGATTAGTGTGTTTTCTGCGGTTGCCTATTTCGCACCACTATAATAAAGCATAGTCCATTTGTCTGAAGCTCAGTTGCAGATCCAAGGCCTTGGCCTAATTGACCACCTGCATGGATTCAAGTGCGCGCGCGTGATTCTTGCGCGTGTTTTCGAATTCCTCCTCCTTCTCCCGTACACGTCTGTCGATGTCTTGACGTGTGTTCGACAGCTCGATAAGCAGACGGGCGTTCTGGCATTTGGATTTTTTTAACATTTTGGAAAAAGAAACGAAATATAACGAAAAAAATGGTTTTACCTTCGATTCCTCAGCTTCCAGTGCCATTTCCGCTTCTTCCAGTGCGTGCTAAAATAGGTTGGCGAGGAAGTTTTAAATTAACTTTGAGCGAAAGTTGAGTGATCTTTTGGTGTAACATTCAGGTGTGATAGAGCTCTGACATGCTATACCCTCTCATTTCTATGCTTATGTAGTTTATGCGCTTTCAGAAACAAACCTTGTCTCTTGTTTGAATCATAGCAATTCTGACTTTACATTTTCCTTGCTGTCACTGTTCATAACATGGTGCATGGACTTCCTCTTTGCCAACCTATGTATGTACCTAGTTCCTGGATACCTGCAGCTCATCTTTCTCCAACTCCAATCGTCGTCTCATTTTCTGCAGTTCGTGTGCCGATCTGCCACCCTCGCCCAATTGGTCGTGCAAATCCTTCAACTCTTGTGCGATATGGTCGCGTTCACGTTTGGCGGCCGCAACCTGCGCAAATTTGTGGGTTGGGTCTTTTTGCAAGTTGGTTAGGTCAATTTTGAAATGCCTCAGTCTTATACACGCAGTAAACGATCAGGATGGTGTTTGAAACGAACGGTAAAAAGTCGAGTGGAATTACATGTGCCCACAAACGGATATGTTTCACCAGTGGCGCAAACGTCACCCCACCATCAGGTATACATTCCGTCATTGAGTCCGTCTTGGTGGGCGGATGGCCTCCACTCACCTCAGGCACAGGACCTTTTAATATCTATGCTGCTAAAACACAAACATTTTTTGCCCCCCCCAGACATTTAAAGGGGGGGGGGCCACCCACCATACGTATAATCGATAAAGCTTATTGGGTTTCACAATGCAGTGTTTCAAAAAAAGTCTTGTGTGTCATGTGACCACGGCGGATCCGATGTGGTGGCCAAGTGGGACACCAAAGCAACATGGGTACCACATGCCTGATCGGCGGCTTCATCCAACTGTGTCCTGACGCGATGCAACTCGGTCTGTGCCTGTCGTGTCTCGTGCTGACTGCCGTCTAGTTCCTGCTGCAGCGTCTGCACTTTGGCCTTCCATTCGTCGAGCACCTTGTCGAATTGTTTCTGCTTCTTCTCCAGCGCCGTCAGCTGGCTGTGCGCCTGCGCGGATAAATTGGGCTTTGAATTACGTAAACCTGTAATGGTGAAGCACTGTATACTTGGTTAGAGCACGTGGATTGCTTATGATTGAACGGTGTTCAAATGGTGCTTACCGCAGGCATCCCACTGAGGGCTAATTAAGACGTTCTATCTATTGACATTTTCAGGTGTGTTTATTTCATAACGCTCTACACATAACGCTCTACATAACGCATACACATGTGGGTACATAGTGCGGGTTTATTTGGGAATTTAGTTTTTTCTCGAACTTCAAATCCGAACTGAGTCCCCAGCGGACTTCGGTGACATTCTCCGGTAACAACAGGTGAGTCAATGCCTAAGCCAAACATTGAAAGCTAAATTCTCAAAGCACTCAGCGCACACAGGAATACAGTACTCGACACGACATCATGTACTGTGTCGTCTCGTATGACACAAGCGCGGCGACTCATGTTCAGCCACACCGTGCGTGTGTGCCACCGCGGCACCCCATCTTCCCCGTACCCTGTCAGCATCGACTTGTGCGTCCTCCAATTCGCCCTGCAGTTTGTGTCTCTGTTTCTCCACACCCTGCAGCCGGGTCACGTGTGCATCCAGCTGCTCCTGCAGCTCCTGACATTTGAGTTGCAGACGGCGGCGTTGCTCCTCGGCCTCGCCGTGACCGGTGCCACCTGGATAATTGGCATATGCCATTTGGTAGTGCTTCATTCATTGATTGATTTGTGATCAGCGTACAGTGAATGATAGTGCAGGTGATCCTAGTGCAATCGAATGCCTTGAATCACTGTAGAGCCGTGATATGATTAGGGGTGCTAGTAGTGCACTATGTGATATCGAAATTGTGAATTGTGAACTTGTGATCTTTTTACTGTTCGTGATTTGCAAACACTGCACTGGCCTTAAAGGTGATTCCATGTGCGCAAGAAATCTGTTCAACTCACACGTGTCTCAATCATTTTTGAAACGTGTTCTCAATACTTACCTCTTACTGGAAATAAAAACAACGTTTCCACTGATAACTGTGAATCACCATAAAGAATATGACATTAAGACTTCAACCTTCGGTTTCATACTTTGACCGCCACATCTGTGCCTCAGCGATCGCTTTCTGCAGCTGACGTTGTAGATCGGACTTCGAGTCACCCAGCTCTTCGGCCTGTTGACGCAACAAGTCAGCCTCGTGCTGCGCGTTGCTCAGCTGAACAGAAGAGAGGCGTGAGGCTCATTGAAACTTGTGTACACGTGGTGCGTACTGTTTTTAGCAAAATCGGTTAACAAGTTGGTGATCGGATTGATCCTGTCTGGGCCACGGCAATTTTCATGTTTTTAAGATACTTTTTGGGAGTTGTACCCGACTGTGGTGATTTCGCCAGCGTTAATGGTATTACCATACCATGGAGCCTGGGAATCTCGGAACAAAAGTTGTATTCTTAAAGCAGATCTGATACCGAACATCAAGTTTAATCCTGGCCCCAACACGTATTAAATAGGTGCACATCGTGAACCTGATGCAAAGCGGATGCTCGCTCGCGCTCCAGTTGTTCCGTTGAGCGTCGTAACTCCTCCGCCTCCATCGCCGCCTGATGTCGGAATCGTGTCAGATGCGCAATCTGCTGTTCGGCTTCCTCCAGCTGCCGGACCAGTTCGGCGTTCTCCGATTGTGTCTTGCCGCGTTGGTTCATCAGGTCGGCCAGTTGACGCGCCTGACACACACCGACAAAATGACAACACTGTTGCTCAGGTGTTTGAATGGGATCCGATATGGGATCCCGGTTCTTCTCCAGTCCTGGTCATCCGTGAATTTGCATAATGCTCAAACTTCCGGGTATTACTACAAATTTGACAATATTATGCCGCTTTCGTCCGAAAAACGCCACTATGTGACAACCAGCCCGTAAACAATGCGCTCGAAGTCACTAGTGACGGTATATTGTTTTGAATGTATTCCGGCAAGGTTCTGATGCACTACATATCTGGTCGGTGTTTGAAAACAGGTCGAAATTCGGTAGCCTTCGTGCTCGAGTTTCATAGGTTCGCATATTTTTAAGCCCAAAGCCTTAACAGTCATCCGTCAGTGTCCTCCTCCTTGTTTCAACAACCGACCTGTTCGTCGTATCTCATCTGCAGTTCGGTGAGTTGCACCTCGATCTGTTTGCTCATTCGATCGGCGTTTGCGCGCGCCTTTGTCTCGCTGTCCAACGACGCGTGACAGTCCTCGAACTCGCGTTGTGCCACGTTGCGCTCCTTCTCCATCCTGTATGTATACATATGTCGATGGAGTTATTCGGTGGTCATAAAGTGCTGCATACAGACCCTTTTCTAGTTAGACACAAATTAGTTCCCAAGACAAATGAAAAAACGTGATCTCGTTTCAGTGTTTTGGACACAAATGCAGGTGTACATTTGTGCTCCTGGCCGCATGCTGGGCATCAATTGCTGTTGTGAATGTTTAGTGGGTTTGATCATTGCTTTTGGTATATTTATGAATCTGGACTATGTCACGGACAGTATTTGACGGGTCCATCGAATACGATAAACTCTAAACCACTTACTTCACTCTGGCCTTCTGCAGTTGATCCACTTGTTCATTCAATTCAGCGACGGCATCGTTGTGTTTCTTGCGTAGCGCACCGATTGATTGCTCGTGCACGACCTATGGTACGTGCAGAAGATATTACTATCGAACTTGGTTCTGTTCGCAAAAAAGTAAAACAGATGTGCAGAAATTCCACTAACCACAGCTTCTTCCATCTCTCGGCGCAGTTTCGCCACTTCTGCCTCGCGTTTACGATTCATTTCCATCTGGGTCTGTGTCGCACCACCTGCCTCCTCAAGGCGATCGGTCATTTCATCAAGCTCGGCTTGCAGATCCGCTCGTGATTTTTCGGCCTGAGATTATAGGCACGTGATTAAGATGTTTTTGTGCGTTTCAGACATGTAAATTAGGCGGTATATGTACCTTGCTGCGAGCGTTGCGCTGAGCATCAAGCTCCTCCTCCAGTTCGGCTATGCGCGCCTGCAATTCCTTGATTTTGCGCTGCAGCTGGGCGACCAGTGACGATTCGTCCTCGAGGCGTTGGGTAATGGCGGCGATCTCGGCCTCGCGTCTGTAAGAGTGGGCTTGGTGATGTTTCATATTAGACCTCAAAATAGCTGCTTTGAGTGTGTGCACAGGGTCTCACTTCTTGATGGCGGCATCCTGTTCGATCTTGATGCGATTCAACTCCTCAATCTGTTCGTTGGCAATCTTCAGATCGCCCTCCACCTTCCGCCGCGCCTTCTCCATCTCGTTCTTCTGCCGGCGTTCCCGTTCCAGATTCTCTTCCATCTAAGATGATGCTTCATTTTCTTCAGGAAACGAATGGTTTTGGCGCCTTTACTACGATGAAAATGTTCGGATCACTGACGAGTTCCGCGCAGCACACCAACCTCGTCCAAACTGGCCTCCAATTTCGCCTTGACTTTGGTCAGATGGTGCGACTTGTCCTCTTCAGCCTGCAGGTCCTCCTGCAACTTCCTGATGTGCTCCTCCTGCTGTTTCTTCTCGCGATTGGCTTTCGTCAGATTCTCGTTCATCGATGCGACTTCATCTTGCAACGAGCGAATCTGATGGTCCTTCGACTGCTTCTCGGCTTCCTGTGCGATTTTAGTTGCTTTTTGGAAACTGATCTAAAGTTCGTGATTACTTAACACTTATTGGCTCACAATATTGCCCAAACTCAATTCTAAAGCCACCACACCACAGAACACGACAACCCGCCAATGAGATGGCTCCAAAACGTGAGTCATTCAAGATTACGACCTGTTTCTTTATGGTTGTCTCCAGATCAGTAACAGCAGTTTTCAACTTGTCATTCTCGGCCTCGACCGCTTTCTTCTGTTTGTTCAGATTGGCCATCTTGCTGTCCTGATCGCCCATGTCCTCTTGTAGATCCTGCGCGAAGAAATTTGTTATCCAATCGAGAAAAAAAAATCAAATTCAGGAGAAAATCATAAGGAAAAAAGTTGTCGATGAAAACTGATCAGAATTTACATTCAACTGTTTCTGAATATCGGCCATTTGTTGCGCCTGTTTCTTCGCCCGATCATCCGCCTCTTCACCGGCGCTGCGCAGTTCCTCCACTTGACGGAAGAGATCGGATTTCTCCTGGAACGAGTGCATATTGAGAGCCAAGCATGGTGGGGACGTTGCAGCATTGCCAGATCTAAGGCTGATGCTTTGGCCCACACACCCTTCACTCATATTATACTATTTAGGCATCGATATTAGAAAGTTTGGTTTTCAAGTACATTGAGGTTCTGTGATCCTCCAAGCCACACCAAACATCATGGACACGGCAGGGGTTGAACCTGCGTCTTCCGGCACCGGCTGTTCTAACCGCCTGACAGCTGAACTACGCGTCCGTCTGACAGGCGGGCTTGAAGGATCTCACATAGGTACCTATGCAGCACCAAATGACTGCACGAACAAGGCATGCTCACTGACTCCATAACGTATAACGCACACTGCGTATACACACACACAGCCACTCTCAGCATAACACACACTGACTGCACGGGCTGTAGCACAGGTCAACGGACCACTATCACAGTTCATTGGATTATTCCAGGTTGTTTACATGCCTTTGAGAGCTTCGAGTTTTCTTCTTCTAGCCGCTTTCGCTCAGCCTCCTCTTTGGCCAGTTGTTCCTCGACACCTTTGAACCTGTCCGCTGCTTTCTTTGCATCCTCGTCATCCGCCTTCAGCTTTTCGATCATTGGTTTGACCTTCAATAAGAGGATTCCGGATTCGAACAGGCTTATTTGAGTTTGTCACTTACTTCTGGAAGTTGAAAAGATACTAACAGCTCCAATCAGCTTGAACCATTCCCACGTTCGAACGAGACACCAGGTCTTGATGTTCTTCTGGATCACTTTGTAGCACACTCTGAAAGAAAAATAGATTTTGTTTACATGCGGACCGTCAAAATCATCTGCTGGTTTTGTTTGAAACGGTTCACAACAGAGAAATCAAACGTGCATATCACGTCATTGTCGGCCCCAAATCCAATGCCAATAATCAAACTGACTGTTGATCCAATCGTCGTTTATAATCGCACAACGCCACGTACGCGCGCACAACGCATTGCAGTTTGAGGAGGATCTTGCCCAACACCTCGTCACGAATGTCTTCCAAGTGCGCCAACACACCCGCTTTGAAGAACATCTGTGTGTGGTCACAAGTGGTGTTTGTTCGATGGCTATTTTGGGATTCTGTGACCGGGCGCGTAAGATATACGATAAGAACAGGAATTCACGAAACGGTTGGAGAGGAGAGTTGAGTAAAAAAATGCGGTTCGGTTCGGTAAAATGGATACGGTAGCGGTCACCGCTGCCGTATATACTGTATCTATTCCCCTGAACGTTCCACCAAAATCCTCCACTCAACCGTTTCGTGAATTCCGCCCATTGTGTTCGAGCAGCAAATAATTTCTGGTCCGAAGCTGATGAACAAAAGTCAATACTTGACATATCGTGCTTCCAAAATGAAAACAACGTACATATGTAGTATGAACAATTTTTGACAGGCCAGAATGATAAGTAAAAGGAAACGAAAACGAACGGAACCAGTGAAAAAATTCGAAATCAGCAACAAGAAACACAAAACAACCAAACAGCACTTTGGTGGCGCCGGCCTGACAGTCTTCGTCCTGCAGGTCGCCCCTCTTCTTGATCGCGTCAATGACCGCGACCGATGCCAAACGCGGGTCGTCACTGGATTTGGCTGCGTCCGCCGCCAACACTGCGTAGCTGCAATCGGGTGCGCAGAAAAAGTCGGGATGGCAAAACTAAAAACCGATGGCTAGAATGAAAGTGAACGAGAACGAGTACTGAATGAAAATTAAGTGAAATGCTAACTGTAAAGAAATAATGTGTGACCAGTATAATGTTTGCTGAGGCGGTTACGAAGCACACACACTGCAACACGTGCGAAACACGGATACACTGGTTGGTTTCATAGCCAAGAGTGCCCTCTCCACGCAACACATCACTGTCGCTTGGAAGCTGATCAGACAAGGAAAATGGGGATTATTGCCATAAACGACTATACAGCACGTGAGTAAGACCATTAGCGTTTTTTTAATATCGGCTGCAAGTTGAAGCAGTTAGTTGTTGCCCATTATTCTGTTAAAGAATCATTTTCACCTTTGTGTGCCCGATATCAACCATTTTCATTGTTTCGTCCTCATACAGTACGTTCTGAATGTAGTCGGCAAATTTGATGCACGCCTCTTTGTCGTCTTTGGTGCTCGCGTTCAGGTCGGCGTTGATTATGGCATAACTTGAAATGGGGGTAAGTTCGGGGAACTTCGGTGAACTGATGAAAAGAACTGTCGGGTTATAAAGGCAGTGGAGGTGGTTTGATCACTTGGAGTGACATCAGAACGGCATCTTCGGGACTCCGTGTTAAGATCAGGTGGTTAGCATGTAACCCTATGGGTAGCTCATTCAGCTATGATGTGAGGATGTTTCATGAAGTGCAATATAGCATTTGGAAATTAATTGCCACTGTGAATGTATCATGTCCCATAGGTGGGTGAGTAATTTGATCGTTTTTAAATGCAGAAACAATTGGGGGAACATCAAACAACTTTCACACCCACCAAGTGCAGCAAGCAAACCCCCACACACGTTGCCAAGTCATCCACTGCCAACAACCACTAACCGATGACGGAATTCGGCAAACATCAATCTGTTCGGGAATCCCTTGCGACAAATGCGAATGCCTTCCAGCACACCATTGCACGTCAGTTGGTTGAGCACCAGGGCCGACTCGATGTAGCCTGATTATTAAAGGGATGGTATGCTGTTGTTCCACTCAGATACACGTCGGTTTTAAGAGGCGGTCGCTTTGCGAAAAATGTAATTGGAGTTTGGAAATGAGTGGTCTCGGATTTGATGATCCAGGAACTATAGGTATGTGGGTATGTCTGGCCTCTCGGTTCATGCGCTTGAAAACGAAAAACATGAATTCACAATTTTTAATTTCCAAAATTTTCAAAAGTATGGGAATCGCTCTTCATCTTTCTCTTTCAATGCAGTTAAACATCAACTTGACACGCACCAGATTTCTTCAACTCGTTCGGGATGATGCATCGAATGAAATGCGGATGTGTTGACTTGAGCATTCCCATCAGATTGTTGAGCGATGTTCGGTACAACATCGACACGGTCATGAAACTGCCCGATTTGCCCTTCTTCTTCCCGCCGGCCATTTTCCCTGAGAAATCAAGCGAATTAGGATTGCACATGGAACGCCCTGCCAATGGATTTTGATTGAAACGTCGAACAACTAGATTTGGGGTGGGGTGGGATTTATTCTTCAGCGGCACACTTATTGTCCAAGAGACCAGGCTGAAAATCCACATGAAACTCGATCAGCTGCAAACGCCAGCGCGTACCTTTCTTTTCAGCAGCCGCAATTTCCTCCTGCGTCTTGTAGTCGCCCCAGATGTCAACGAGCAGTTTGTTGGCAGTCGATGTTTTCAGCACGGACACAGCCGTGTCGTTCAGTGGATCCTGAAGATGTACACATCGAGTTTGAAGTTCCTCACATTTTGATGTGCTATTCGGCCAGGCAGTGTTTGAAAATTGAACGGCAGTTAATAATTTCAATTAAGTAGGAACCACCTTGTTCTTCTCCAGCCATCCAGTGACGTTGTAGGCCACCGTTCCAGCGTAGTGCACGATGGCAAAATGTGATTGGGCCTGTTTGCCCTTCGGCGGTTTCGGTTTGACGAAATTCGGATGCTTGCCGAGATGTTGGTCGTTCATTTTTTGCGCGTACGTCAGATCGGTCGCTTTCGGCACGATACACTCCTCGTCCAGCATTGAGATGACGCCGAGCGGCTGCAGAAATGATGGAGTCGAAAATATGTTAATGAGCACCACACCTGTACGACCGTGACAAGGCGAAAAGGCGCATTTTTCTGATTGAATCGTGTCTTGCGATACCGTCGGAGCACTAAATTTTGTCCAGCGTAATAATTTTAACGTCAGCTGGAACGACTGTTGCGCTGGTCGAATTGCTGATCGAACTCTTTCGCAAGATACATTGCGGTTGCTGCTTCTCATGTGGGGTCATTATTTAATGGACATTAGGGTTCAGTCCTTCATTGTTCACAATCGAAAAGTTTCATTAATTGAACTCCGTTTAAAAACTCTTTTCCATAAATGTTGCCCAACTTCGCAGTACGATTGAAACATCACCAAATCCCGGACGTACCTTCTCAATCAGTTCAATGCATTTCAACAAATCGAGTCCGAAATCGATGAATTCCCATTTGATGCCCTCGCGTTGGTACTCCTCTTGTTCGAGCACGAACATGTGATGGTTGAAAAATTGCTGGAGTTTCTCGTTGACGAAATTGATCCAGATTTGTTCGAATGAGTTGAACTGAAAATATAGATGGTTGCCGATGGATTCGTAGCTCAGGGCGGGTCTAGGAACTTTGACCACTTATTTGTTTGTGTAACCACGTCAAAGAATTCAAAAATGGCTACAATATTCCAAACTATCGATTCATAACCAAATCAATCAAACAAAGTGATACCCACATCGAAAATTTCAAATCCCGCGATGTCCAGCACTCCGATGAAGTAGTCGCGTTTCAGATCTGACCCCGACAAAGTCTTGTTGCATCGTTCAATTAGCCAATGGAACATTCGCGCATAGATGCCTTTGGCGAGGGCACCGATGCCCCAGTTGACCTGCGCAAGCGTATCGATAAAATTCCTGAGATTCTTTTATTATGGAATAAGGTTTTTCCGAAATTCTGTGTGCGCACCTGTTCCAGATTCTGTCCCTTGTTCACCCATTCGGTGCCGACCTTCACACGCGGCTTCACCAGTGCGTTCACGAAATCGGTGTCGGCGACGCCAAAGTTCACACACGCTTTCACGCCCTCTGCAATCGCAAAGAAACTGGTAATAGCGAATACATTTTTGACAACTTTGAATAAATAGCCAATCTTTGTCCAAAAATCATATATATATTTTCAAAATTTGAAAGTCCCAAGTCACCACTCACCGGTGACATCATCAGCGATCGCTTGCTCCTCCCTTGGCTTCTGCTTGAATTTCATGCCTCCGATGTGCATGATAGCAGCGCACAGTTTGTACAGGTCGTCCTTCTCGGTTTGCGAGAATCCCATGATGTCGAAGGACTCCTGAAATGGACAATCAATCTAACAATCAATCAAGCAATCAATATCTAGCGACGAGGCACAGTATTAGGCTAAGGATGCGATAAGCCCGGTACAGTAGCCCTGTTCGGTCAAGCGAGACATGGAGCGTAAACTGAAACATTTCAATCTCACCACGTGATACACTTCAATTGAACTCGATTAAAATGTACTATTTTCACCAAGGATCGACGCTCTAACATGACAAAAGTTACGACGTCAAAAGTATGCTGACGCGTGGGTGCAAAAACAATGGTGATCCATTGAATTACGATCATCCCCAAGACAGAGAAGCACATTCTCCAACGGTCTGAAGGTGGAATTCACGAAACGGTTGGAAATACCCAACTTTGCACTCAGCCGTTTCGCGAATCCCGCCCCAAGCCCCACACTCACATCAGTCATCATCATTTCCTCCTTGTCATCCACCCCGTCGATGGTCAATTCTGCCTGCGACACAAAATTGTAGGTTTTGAGGTCCTTTTGGAGGTCCAACTTCTTTCGTAAGTCATCAATGCCGCCGGACATGAGCTGGTAGAAAATGTGATAGCAGCGTTCGCCCGGTGCTTGCTTGATCACGCGGGACTTCTCCAGCAGGTCTGGAAAGGAAAGGATTCTGGTTCGCGGTAGTGAACGCGGTCAACGAACGGAACAGCAGCAAAGAGGCCACGCGTAAAGCTTTTGAATTTTGAATCACAATAGCAACACAGATCTTCCTCCAGAACAGTTGTAACGTACGCCTTATTTGAGCCGGTGGATTATTTTGTCAAATGTCGTGGTGGAACGACAAGGGACCAACGTTTACACTGGATGATTGGATATAACGTCATCATTGTACTTGAACAGAAACGTCCCACAAACCAACAATGTTTCATCGTCTCAAGACGAACGAGATCGCCAGTTTTTGCACCGTTTTTAAACTCGGAGCCAGTCACCTCCGAAAAAAAAACTACCGTAATGCTTGAATGTACTACCGTAACCTACAGTGTTCAATGTCGCATCCGGCCAGCTTGCCAGCGGTGTTGAAATGGATCCGGATGAATTTGCCGAATCGCGACGAGTTGTTATTGCGCACCGTTTTCGCGTTGCCGAATGCCTCCAGCACGGGGTTGGTGCGAACGATCTGATCCTCGAGCGATGGCTGTAAGAATGTCGGCTAATTGTTTAATCGTTAACGCAAATCGTCGTACTCACTCGTTTTGATTGGGTTTCAGATATGACAAATTTTTTTTTCAATTTGCCCAGTTTCGTGATTGATTTTGCACACTAATGTCGACATGCGTGGTTGTTGTTTCCTTCTCGTACCACTAAGTAAGAAAAAACTTTTATAATGGTTGAAATTCGTCAACCAACGCCATCACAGTGCGAATTGAACCAAAAAACACCTCCGTCCTCCGTGACAAAATTGCTTTGGCTCTATATCTGTTCCATTTGGGTTGTGATGCACAATGATCAGGATCTGACTCAACTTTTTTGAAAAAAATATTAAGACGTTTCACTTACCCCCTCCTGATTGGACTTCTGCGACGCGCCGACGGTGGCGAAGTACGAGATCACCTTCTTGGTGTTCTCGGTCTTGCCGGCGCCAGACTCGCCCGTGATCAACATCGACTGATTCTCGTGATCTGAAACATTCAACAGCGTAGAGCTCCAACAATTTAGGCTAAAGCCGATATTTATGTGGATTGGGAAGAAAATTCCCATTCCAGCAGGCGCGACCTCAAGCCAATGCAGCGGGTTTGTTTTTCCGTGCCTGTTTTCGAGGTCCTCGCATGCTGGTGCAATTTTTCCTCGACCTTTTCTTTCGCGCTGTGGATTGTTTTGCCTTTTTTTGCTGTAGTGCATGTGTGCACATCTAAGATTTTCTTTGATCAATGTTCTTTTACTTTCGTCGCCCACATTTTTCCATGAATAATGTAAACCAGGTACAAATAGATGATCTCTACCCCCGCTGTCGCGCCCTGGTAAACAGCGCCGATTGCTGAATATTGTCAACATGCGCGGGCCCCGTCAGATGCGATGGATTTTTGTCCGTCGTCCCATTACCGGGTGCGCTCGTGCCTGCAAGCCTGCACGGAATCGATTTGTGTCCGACAAAGAACAATGGAGCCAGAGCACGTCATGATCATTGGTTTTCGATATGATGAATGTGCAGTGCTAAAATGGGCAATGCTGACAGACATAGAGTATTATTCCGAGCCTGCTTGCCTGATTTGCAAAGCAAGCTACCATGCCATGACACATGTCACAGTTTTGTAAGTTTCAGCAAACCTGCGCGGGTCTCGATGAAAAACTTCCTGCTCATAACGTTTGTGATACGCGTTGTTTTGAGTGCTTTCCGCAATCAATCATGTCTTCAAACCGCACTCGGCACCCAGCTTAAACGAGGTATCATCATTCATTACTGTATGTACACGTGTGCACGTGGAATCGATGGATGATCCAAACCTAGCGGCGCTGGTGCGTTTGTGCCTCGGATTTTCAAGCCAGACCCCTACCGCCACCGATAGTGTTCATCCTTGTTGCCTGTTCTCACGACGAGCAAGTCGAGCGCAATGACTTTCAGCTCCCACAAAACGCACAACTTTAGGGCTCCACCAGATAGACCCGAAACCCGAAACACGAAATATAAATTTTTTCTATGTCCATGTTTCGGGTTTCGGGTTTTGAAAAAAAAACCCGAAACCCGAAACACGAAGCATGATAATCGAAAATGTTTCGACTGACGGTATAAATTGTGCACGTCAGCTACAAGTGGCAAGACCGAAACATTTTCGATTATCATGCTTTGTGTTTCGGGTTTGGGGGTTTTTTGCACAACAAACCAAAAAAAAATCTTTAGGCAATCAAATCATGTGACAGAAAAATACAAGCGATGGGTCTGGGTCGGGCAAAGCGGAGTGTACTGTAGGTGCTTCGTGCCGCTCCACGTGATGGTAAGATTAGGGACGTTATTGAAGACAACGGTACGCAGCACCAACTGAAATAACGACATCATGATGACATAAAATTCCGCAATGCAATCAAACCACGTTATGACGAACATTTTTTCCACAGCCAAAGGTTTATTCGTTGCAACTAATTCCAGGGTTACTTTGTGTAAGTGGATTTGCGTGTCCCCCTCCTTAACCTCATTTGGCATTGGCAGTGCGCCACAAATGCGAATGCAGATGCATCGGTGTAACGACCGATGTGGTCCACAACAATGAGCATTGACAAGTGTCAAGCCCGACTACATATATAGTGTGTGGGTGCACTATGCACAACAGGGGGACCACCGCACGTGTACCAGTGGTGTCGTTAGGGGGGGGTTGGGGGGTTACCCCCTGGTATGGGGCATGGGAAATCGGCCGGGGGTATGGGGTATGGGAAATTTTTCACTTTTGGAACAAGCACCCCTAAGAAATGACTTTTTGACCCCGAGAAGTACCAAAATTGACCATTTTTCGTCCAAAAATGTCAAAAATCGCTTGCTGCCGCAAGAAAACTCTGTTTTAAGCACTTTTTAGACCAATTTTTGGCACTTTTAGAAGATTTTTGGGGCCATTTTTTCAAAACCCCCACCCTCGGGTATGGGAAATTTTTGAGTTTTTGGAGAAACCCCCTGGTATGGGAAATTTTTAATTTTTTGGGTATGTATGGGAAATTTCCCGAAAATTGGGCTGGGTATGGGAAAATTTCGATTTCTCAACGACACCACTGACGTGTACCACAGACAAAATAGACTTGAGAATAAAACAGTGTGGAATTTTGGAGCTAAACAGGCTCCTGACGAGGCCTTTGGTCCAGTTGTCAAAAAATTCAATAACTGTTAATGTGAAGATCTGTTGTGCACAAACTGTATCCGCCTTTCAGCATTGCCACCAGCCAGACAATATTTTACTGAGCCCAACGGACTCGGCACTCTGTACAGCCGGCCCAAAACCAGCGAAAACGCCTAAACATCCAACAGTCGTCAACGGCTAATGCAGCTCAATCACGCGGGCTTTTATGTGCCAAGTGTTTACTGTATCTGAGTTTGTGTATCGCTGTGTTGCTATGCACCGTCCCAAATGCTGCACGCTTGGTGACCATTGTTTTGAGTGCGCTTTTGTGTTGTTTATGAAGTCACGCACTGCGGACTTGCTTTGGATGATCAATTACTTTGTGGTTAATTGTACGCAGAAAAGATTACCATTGTGGGGCCATCTTATCATCATTGCAATTGTACTCAAAGTATAGTTATAGGGTTTCAATGTGATAAAAATGAATCTAAAAACCATCTGCAGTTGTTTGATTCCCTTCATCTTGACGAGACCGGCAGCCAACCTTCGTAAGTTGCGTTTATTTGTTCCCAATCAGTTGAAATTAACAGGTATAAGGTCTGCGTTTCAAGTTCCAATTAGTTTAACCGTTTCATATGCAAGTTCAGAAGCCGTTTTATACACAAGTTCAGACTGTAACGAATACGCCTACCCACATTTGCTGCGGAACGGTCGATGTTTCATTTGGATCAAGCATCGTTTCGTGACGTTTGGCAACGCCAAAACCGAATGTTCGAACGGCCAAAAGGGCTACTACGGATCGTTAGCTGAACCACGTGACCTGGCCGAACTGAAAGCCATCAGTGTCATGATCGAAAAAGTTCAATTTCATTATTGTGGTATTTGGTCCAACTGGCGTTCAAAGCACGCAAATCTTCAGGCCGGTTCCAAATTTGTGGACAGCGCCGCGCCCTGGGTGGGCATTGAACGTTCCGGTGCGTGCACGGTTCCGGCATATGATGGCCTGCAGGTGACCTACCAATTTTACTGCTCAGCTGTAAAGTTGTGTGGAATCAGCATCAGGAATTCTATATGTAATGCCAATGACGTGCGTGCTCATAAGGTTTGTGGACCTGGAACATCTGAGAAACGTCCACTTGCAGTTTGTGAACACGAGCGGCCTGGGCGATGGGGAGAGCGCATCGTGGTGGGAGCCAGGCGAGCCAAGCGCGTGCACCGAGACGGTCGTCGCAGTCGCCCAGGACGGCGGACTGTTGATGGACAAACCCGGCACCGAACGACGCACGTTCATTTGTCAATTCGGTTGGTTGTTTGATTCTCAGGTTTAAAAAATTTCACATCTGAGATGCCTGACGGTGATTTGTTTGCAGATGAACCGCCTCCAAACCCGACTGGTAAGCTGTTTTCCGTCAACTCGTGTGGGTTTATACATTTTGCCGGTCTTATTGTCGGTCCGCAAATGCATGCATCTGCATGCGTATGCCGTGTTCCCGTGGGCCAGACTTGTTGTTATCTGACCAGCTGTCAACTTTCAGTGTGCGACAATTTTGCCGGCGACCCAGATCTGCATTCGCAGCAGCACGACGACAACGAATGCTGGGTGGTACACAATGGCACGGGTCTGCCGACCTTCTTTGATCAGCGACTCGCGTGCGCCGACGGTCGACACGGATTCCACGGCAGTTTGGCCATGCCCAATCATCGCAACAGTGCCGCGCTCGCTCAGTTCCTCTATGACACTGTGAGTGGGCTTGGTATGCCATTTGTTTGACATTGGTTGTTGAAAGAAATTGTTGGCTCGTTTAGCTCCTATGCGAGGTTTGAAATGTATCAAATGCTCCTAATGCAACATTGGTGGTGTGGGACAAAAAGACAGACGATCCGACCACATACATTTTTGACAGTTTTCGCCTGCAGATTGGAACGCACTGGGTGACAGTTGGCATCGAACGACAGGGGGACACAGACGGACATTGTTGCACTCAGAAACGTGATGGCTGGATGTATGTAGATGGCCGATTTGTTGACAGGTAAATGATTGTGTCATGCAACTAGTTTGCAAACAACTTCATCAATATAACCATGTGGCGCAATATTGCCTAGTTGCATTGCATTACATATGCTGCACAGCGAAACAAACTAAATAATGTGCGGTTGCGGTATACAATTGGGAATAGATCTGATTTCAAAGCTAGACTAGCGTTATCAAGTTCTGTTAAACGCGCGTGAATGTAGTACAAACAAACGAAGTCCCGCATTGATTGCAGAACTGCGACCGTTCCTCTAAACACAGTATCCAACGACATTAATGACGGTCGAAACGATATAATGGTGATCAGAGGCAGTGACGGCACATTGCACGACTGGAACAGCCACCATAGTCTCACATGGTTCATGTGTCAATATGGTAGGTTGGGAGTGGTATATTTAGGGTGGAAAGTGAAAATCTATATTTGTGTATTGGCAGCAGATAAAACCATTGTTTTGCATTTCTAGATTTGACCAAATATCCAGACGGTAAGTTGAATATTACACATCCATGTTTTTTGTCTAACCTTTGCGAGCGCCGTGAAGCGCCATCCAAGTTGTGTGCATTTATTCCACACAATAAGGAATGCAGCTGCGCAGCTCAGACAACAGTTTCGGGCAAATAATGTGTTGCGAATTGTAACATTTACCGTGCTAATAATTGCATGGAGCAGCATGTCGGAATTCGTCGCAGTTTCGTGCCAGAGGTAACACCTGTTACCATTTTCACATGTGGCTGTGGCAAAATTGGCTGACCGCCCGACACTACTGCGAAATGGGCACGTACAACCGCGGCTACAAGGGCAACTTAGCCATGCCGGACACGGCAACAGCACACGCCGAGATGTGGGCGCTGTTACAACAGGTGAATTTCGTGACAAGCACGTTATTGTCACACTTTTACCTTGGATACCGTTCTTCCGAAATGGCAGTCATTTATTCGCCCTCACTGAATGGAAATTCACGAACTCCCAGTCGCTTTTCCAACGTATTATAGTGACGCAGCTGACTATAATGCATTCGTGCGTCCTAGGACCTTTAATATAGTCAAGTCCAACAAGTTTACCAACAGTTCACAGTGTTATGGGCTACGTTGTTGTCACAGTGTTATAGCTCAGTTATCATTGCAGAATGATTTCACGAACTACTGTCTCATTGGAATGTACCGTGCGACGCCGGCGTGCTACAGGATACGACGCGACAATCTATATTTCGTCGACGGTCGAAAGGTCAAAATTGTAAAATAAAGTCAGCACCTGATCAATGTGAGATGTCGGATATCGTGTTTGCGGTTTTTTTCAGGCCAACGGCATAGAAGCTCCATTCAAGTTCAACGAACCGTCCTCGTGTGCCGAGTATGGCGCTGGGATGCGGCACTTGCCCAATGACTGGCTAATCGACGTCAACCCTGACAGTTCGCACAAATACTTGTGCAACTACAAACTTAGTGAGTTTTGTCGCAATGTAGGTGGGCGAACGAGCAATCGAGCAAAGCCAGCTTGAGACAACTTTGACCAAAAAAAGAGCTGAGTCCAAAAGTGCAGAACCTGAAAACAATTAGGCCAGCGACTAAGGGTGATATTTTCGAAACGGTGTAAAGGTCAGTTGGGTGTAAAGGTCGGTGGAAAGCTCGGTCGACTGCTCAGTGTGATAGACCTCGGTGTAAACTTGAAACATTCCACGTTAACAACAGGCAATGTTTCACGTTTACACCGAGCTACGCCGACCGAGCTTTCGACCGAACTTTACACCGACCTTTACGCCCAACTGACCTTTACACCGTTTCGAAAATTCCACCCTAAGTCTAAGGCCAAGCAAAACACAAAACTGAACCTAAGGAATAAGGATGCGGTTATACTTACATTCCTCGTGGCGGAACAATTGCCACGGGCCACTGACAATCAGCTTGGCTCAAATAGGACCTGCAGCATTGACGGCCTTTCCTCACACAAGGCGATTAGCCAACCAATACGGTTCACTGCCAACGGTTGAACAAAAGCTCGAATGGAACCCAGTGCCTAACCGGGGCATTGCTCTACCAACGATAGTGTGTTGTACAGTTTGTGGCTGTACGCACACACACATTTTGTGCGTCTGTGCATCACAGCATAAACGGCAATCACAATTGCGTATGTATATGACCAAAAACGTTGCGTCCAAGGGCAGGCTCTTCGATAGCTCAGTTGATAGAGCAATGCTTCGGTGAGGCGGAGGACTCTGGGTTGCGAGAAAAATGAAACCAAGACGGAAAGAATCGCAACAGGAAACAAGAACGAAGAGAACCCAGAAACGCTACTGTTCTGGTTCCTCTGTGTTTTTTGGGGCTGTTCTTCCGGGCTGCACGACTGCAGCAGACGCGTGCGGTTAATGGAGAACGCAAGCTTAACGCAAACGTGCGCTTAACGCACGTGGCGGCAGTTCAAAAAGTAGTCTTCCAAGTGATTCTCCACCCGCCTTGAGGGAGCGAACAAGCACAGGGCCCCACGCATCTCTGGGCTGGGCCCCATGCATGTTTAGCACAGGGCCCCATGCATCTCTGGGCGGGCCCCCATGCATCTCTGAGCGGGGCCCATGCTTCACTGGGCGGGGCCCCATGCATCTCTGAGCGGGCCCCATGCAACTCTGGGCGGGTCCCCATGCATCTCTGAGCGGGGCCCATGCTTCTCTGGGCGGGGCCCCATGCATCTCTGAGCGGGCCCCATGCATCTCTGAGCGGGCCCCATGCTTGTCTGGGCGGGGCCTCATGCATGTCTGGACGGGGTCCCATGCATCTCTGGGCGGAACCCCCATGCATCTCTGAGCGGGGCCCCATGCATCTCTGGGCGGGGCCCCATGCATGTCTCAGCGGGGCCCATGCTTCTCTGGGCGGGGCCCCATGCATGTCTGGACGGGGGCTCATGCATCTCTGGGCGGGGCCCCATGCATCTCTGAGCGGGGGCCCATTGCAACTCTTGGCGGGGCCCCATGCATCTCTGGGCGGGGCCCCATGCATGTCTGGACGGGGCCTCATGCATCTCTGGGCGGGGCCCCATGCATCTCTGAGCGGGGCCCCACTGCAACTCTTGGCGGGGCCCCATGCATCTCTGAGCGGGGCCCCATTGCAACTCTTGGCGGGGCCCCATGCATCTCTGAGCGGGGTCCCATTGCAACTCTTGGCGGGGCCCCATGCATCTCTGAGCGGGGCCCCATTGCAACTCTTGGCGGGGCCCCATGCATCTCTGGGCGGGGCCCCATGCATGTCTGGACGGGGCCTCATGCATCTCTGGGCGGGGCCCCATGCATCTCTGAGCGGGGCCCCATTGCAACTCTTGGCGGGGCCCCATGCATCTCTGAGCGGGGCCCCATTGCAACTCTTGGCGGGGCCCCATGCATCTCTGGGCGGGGCCCCATGCATGTCTGGACGGGGTCCCGTGCAACTGCAGCACAGGGCCCCCATGCATCTTTGCAGAGGGCCTCATGCATTTCTAGCACAGGGCCCCACGGATCCTTCTATTGGAATTTCTTAACTATTGGTGCCCTAGAAACATGCCACCTATAAGTGGCGGTGTCTCAGTGGTCGGGTCCCAAGTGGCGGGACCCAAATGACAGGGAGCAGTTGATGTGGCTTAGTCCAACAGGCTTTGGAAATCTGGTCAGTTCCGGGTCAGTTTGGCAATTATACTTGAAAGCCGAAAAAATTCAAAAGCTTATCGCCAGTGCAAAAACTCTCCAAGTGCTCTGCTCTTTCGGCTCTTTCCTCGTCTCTTGTCAAAAGTGACTTTGCTCAATTGCCGGCCACCTCAAGAATACCTACGTGACGCGATATCGTTCCTCACAGGGTGAGATTACTTTGTCGCATATTCCAGGTTGCTCAGCACCGGTTCCACCAGACCCTTGTCCCGGTAGGTCGAAGTTACAATTCTGTGCAATTTTTGACACACTTTCAAGAGCTTGCTATATTGTTATGTGTTGTTCAGAAAACCCGCACATTGTCAGCTACATGTCCATAAAGAATACTGAAGCCGTGGGTGCCCAACTGGGATCCGATCACATAGGTTAGTGATGTTTCTTACATGACGTCAGAAAGTGAAAACCGAGTTGCTTTTTGTTCCAGATGTTCGTTTCAAAGGACAATGTGGAATTCTGTGTTCAAACACTTGCTTGTGCCGCGCATATACATTTTTCCATGTTCGTATTGTTGCCCTGAACTATTTTCTTAGCGTTGTTACTACCACTACCTGTGGCGAGCTAGTGAGAGCTCATTGCAGGACACTCGCAACTGTCGACTGCATTGGGCTGCTGATGGTCATCACTGCATAACGAAACAGACCAACGAAACTGCAATATTTTACTATCGCTATGACTATGTAGTAGCTTGATTGTCGATATTTTTACATATGATGAAATATTTTGCATTTTGTTTTACGGTGTTAGGATCGAAGCTGTTTGAGCGAATAACTGGATTTTAATTACGTTGTGCTGTTGACGCATTTGAGCAACAGGCTCTGCTTAAATTTATGCTCGCGCTTGCTTGTCGGTGTCCCTCACTGTGAGTTATAACGCTATCAAAATCTGACTTAGCTTTCTCTTTTCGTTGTTATGATGCACCTTGGAAGTTACCAGGCGATTACCCGTGCCTGGGGCCCGGGTTTTGGCCGTACAACACTTACCATTCCGTTCGTCAGATGAACGACTTTGCTTCCCATTCGCCTTTGCGAAAGCACCCTTAGAGATTTGGCACTTTGCATCCCGTTAACCTTTGCGAATGCAACCCCAGCGATTTAGCACTTTGCACTCCGTTAACCTTTGCGAATGCATCCTCTGAGATTTGGCGCTTTGGATCCCGTTGGCCTTGGCAAAAGCATCCTCAGAGAGTTAACGGTCTGCATCCCGTTAAACTTTGCGAAAGCATCCTCAGAGAGTTACCGATCAGCATCCCGTCAGCCCGTTAGAATGCACCTCGGTGTTATGATGCAACTAGGGTGTTATGTATTTATTGTTTACTGTTAGTTGTCGTGCATAAACTAAACAAATACTGGTCGCACAATGACCATATAAGAATTCATCAAATGAAATCCTGATTTTCAGGTTCAGTCACTCTTAACCACTGTGCTATTTGTGATTCTCACAAAACATTTTCAGCTGAAAATAATCTAGCAGAGCACCCACGTTGCTGCGGTCTGAAACATTTTGGTGACTGCATGGTTTGTGTGTGATAGCGCAACGCAACGTCACTGCCCCGTCACTTTCCTGCTTCACGATTCAAGAAAAAAATTAGACCAATTCTTGTAAAGTCATTGTGGAACCAGTACCTGCGTCATGTGCCCAGAGCTTTGGGGGAAGGCGAAGGCTAACAACTATATCCTATTTTGGTTGTTAGAATCCGAAATTTAAGTAAAGGTAAACTACGCCAACACGAGCCCGATTTCGGAGGTGGTGAACTTGCAAAACGCAAAGAAAGAGAATCATCATGCTCCATGTTGTATGCCACAACGTGTAACGTTTCCCAAATCAGCAGCCACGTCATGAATGTTTCACCATTTTGCCAGCTCCGAAATCGGGCTCGTGTTGGCGTAGTTTTACTTTACCATTTACGTAAGCAGTAAACATCATTGTCATGTTCTATCATGAATGAAGTACAGTTGGTACCAAACATCTACCGTAGCCCATGTATTGCATTGATCTGTTTACGCCATAGTCATGCCGCGGGTTCGCGCAATTGGCTTTGCAGAATTCGACTCATTCTCGATACACTCCAGCGAGCAAGGCTATTCATTTCATCAGATTGATTGGCACACGGTTTATTGCACACCACGGGAGTCTGGTATATTTGTGTTTTTGGATGTTGCTATGCTCCATTCGCATACCCAAGGTTAAAACAGTCATAGTTGTATGATGCTTTTTCCTATTTTATATCGGTACAAATGTGCACTTTGCCGTTGCCATCTGTTCTATCCTTGCCAAGTTTCAGGCTTACAAATCTAAATGGAGCAGAGGACGAATATCCGTAGGTTTCTTCTGATAATAACTGCAGGACTCGGAATCGGTCTACGTTAGTTGTCTGCCGTATCGACAACGGTGTTGCTACACATTTTACACATATGTTATCAATGGAAAAAGGTCGTTGTCATTCGTTTGGTTTCAGGGTGCAACGAGTATGCTTATCCGCATCTGCTTGTTGGTGGTCGATGCTATGTTTGGTATAAGCATCGTTTTGCTGTGTTCTCCACAGCAAAAACCGAATGTTCTGATGGTTCGAAGGGCTACATCGGTGCTCTGGCACAACCGCGCGATCTTGCTGAACTGCAGGCAATAAGCGCCATGATAGAAAACGTGAGCGCTCTTTTAATCAATTTTATGTGTTTCATTGATAGAAAGTGGGTTTTTTAACTACGGCTAAGGTGACTGATGTACAGGCAGGCTCCAAGTTCGTAGACAGCGCTGCAGCTTGGGTTGGCATAGAGCGCGTCGGAGCCTGCACAGTAGCGGCATATGACGGTCTGCAAGTAAGTTAGCCAACATAAAAATGACGGTTGCACGATTTGGGCTCACAAATTACCAAAGTTCCAGTTTCTGAACACGACCACACTGGGGGTGGCAGCGAGTGCCACTTGGTGGGAGACCGGCGAGCCTGGTTCTTGCGGCGAAACGGCAGTGGCACTGGCACAGGACGGGGGTTTATTGAGTGATAAGCCGAGCAGTGACCGTCGCACTTTCATTTGTCAATTCGGTTGGTTCAATTGCTGTTTGGCAATCGTATCAACTTGCGATACCACGGTCCTCAACCCTTCAGATGAACCCCCAGAAAATCCTCCAGGTAAGTTCAAATAATTAGGTCTTCTCCGTTCAAACTAACATCCACTTGAGCCTATTCTTGTTACTACCAGCGCCATTGCTATTATTTAATGACATTGCTTCCTTGCTATCAAAGGCGTTACTTCGACCTGTTGTGTCATTTTTGTTTAGAATGCACTGATCTCAGCGCGACCCTGATTAGCAAGCAACATGATGGTGCCGAGTGCTGGGTGGTTGACACGGCAGGTGGCGTGGCGACGCTGACTGATCAACGACTGGCCTGTGCCGACGGCAGGCACGGCTTCTACGGCAGTCTGGCGATGGTCGATACTTACAACGATGCTGATCTTGCACAATTTCTTTACGATACGGTTAGTTTTCATATGTTGCTGGGTAAACAGAGTATTCATACCTCGTTTCATTGCCTTTCATTTCATTTCACAGCTCGAAATCCGGAATTTGAACTGAAGCTGAATGCCAGGCAGGCCTCTGTTTAAAGTGCGTATTGACTGAACTCTGATCGCACGCACAGGAAGAATACAAAAGTTAAACAGGAACAAAGTGGAATAAGCGAAACATGTAAAAGGAACAAACTGGAACAAATGGAAACAAACAGAACAATAGAACGCACTTGTTCCAGTTAATTCCTGTTTATCCTTTTTATCGGAAGCGCACTGGTCAGGTGGCGCCATAATGTAACATAGGACAAAATTGCCCAAGGTGGTAGGTGACCTTCATACATGTGCGTGCGACTGAATATCCCAATAACTACAGTACGTGCGGGTGGTGTGGTATTCCCATAAATGGAAATTGAAAAAAGGGATAAAAATCACAGCCGCTGCCGTATCACACTGGCATCAAGTTATGTTTCTCGCGAGCGGTAAGATCGGCTCGTGGCGCTCTCGCAAGTCAATTGGCCAGGGATGTTCGCACCGATGAGGCCGCCTGGCACCTCCCCCCAGTTGTAAAACAAGCCGAAACGGGCACAACGCAGTGCTGTTACTTAATTTGCTATGTGTTCTGGGTCCGACATTTAGGTCGGGACGAGTTATGTGACTGTTGGCATCGAACGGCAGACGGATCTTGATGGACATTGTTGTACGCAGAAACTAGACGGTTGGATGTATGTAGATGGGCGATTTGTGGACAGGTGCGGTTTAGCATGTGTAACGCTTCTTGCCAATGTGAGATCGGACTGTGTTCATAAAAGTATCCTCTAGAACTGCAACCTATCCACTAAACATCGCGAACAATAACATCAACGACGGTCGCAACGATATGATTGCAATTAGAGGCAGCGACGGAACGTTGCACGATAGTAATAGTCATGATTGGTGGAAATGGTTTATGTGTCAATACGGTTGGTTGCGAGCGACGGTTTCCTTCTTGTTCTGCACTTAAGTGTTTATTTATGTAATCGTACTAATTTTGTTCAGATCTCACCACGTATCCAGATGGTTAGTTGAACAGCGTTCATTCGAGTGGTCAAATCATTGTGTATTTTACTGACTGGTTGACAAAAATTGCTTTAGCTTGCCTGAACTCGTCATTCTTTCGCGTGAACGGCAATCTTTGTTACCATTTCCACATGGATCCCTGGACAAATTGGATAGCCGCGAGATTTCACTGTGAGCAAGGGACGTTCAACAGGGGCTACAAGGGCTTCTTGGCCATGCCCGACTCTGCTACAGCTCACGCGGAGATGTGGGCCCTTTTACAACAGGTGGTTAGCTTTTGTACTCGTTGGGCTTCACCGGAACTTTGCCGTTAATCCAACTGTTTTTGTCTGGTATGAGTTCTCTTTGCAAGGGTTAACCCCGGTGCAATTGCTCCATCCCAAGCTGCGCTGCGCGTGGATCGCAAGCGCACAAGGTGTATGTTAAATAATTTACGTCTACATAAGAATTCCGCGGCCATTCGGGCCTGAAATTCAAGCCTGACTTTTTCAGGCCCGGGGACATTGACTAGGAATTTTTCACACATGGGCCTAGATCGCTCTCTTTGACGGTGATCCACCGAATCCAGAGAGAAGGTTCCAAAAATACTGAGAACCCAGTGTAGGGTGGTTGCCAAGAGTTTGTTAGCACGAAATCGCTTTGCTATTTTTGGCATCGGGCAAGGATCAGCATTTCCCAAAGACGTCGCAACGTGCGATGTGTTCTCTAAATTGCAGTGTGCTCAGGGTCAGGCTTGGGGAGTTTTCGGTCAGTGGAGCACTACGCATTTGTTCCTCAATTAACAGACAGCGTTCACGGAACATTGTCACATCGGAATGTACCGGGCAACACCGGCGTGTTTTCGAGCACGTGGAGACAACCTGTATTACGTCGACGGCCGGAAGGTAACGGTTGTTTCGTTATTTGATTTCTTCTTTAGCAACGGATACTCGTATTATGTTTGAGGTCGACGGCTCAATAGCCCCGTTCGGATATAACCAACCCGTCAGTTGTGGTGAGTATGGTGCCACTATGCTGAGACTGCCTAAGTCACTGCTCGATGACATAAACCCAAGCGGGTCCCACAAGTACGTATGCAACTTCAAACTTGGTGAGTACTTAGTGACGTCCACATGGGCAGTTTGTTCATTGGTTCATCATTAATCAGAAAAAATTAAAAATGATTTCTGTTAATCTCAGGCTGTCCAGATCCGGCTGTTCCCAACTCTTGCACAGGTGAAAGCCGCTTTGAAAACTTCAATGCTCACGTAGTGATTATTTCTTGATTCTAGTGCTTCTTACAGCGAAGCCGAACACAGCCAGCTATAAATCGATGAAAGGCACGGAAGTCACTGGAGCTCAACTTGGATCGGATCACACAAGTCCAAACCGAATTATCATATATTCCGTGCGTTGAAGGTAAACGCGCTAAAGTTGATCGGTTTTTTCAGACATACAATCCGAAGGGCAGTGCGCAATCTTGTGTTCAAATGACTGCGTGTGCCAAGCGTATACATTCTTCCACGTTCGTTCAACCAAAAGCTTTTGAGAGTTTCTCGTTTCGTGTATTTGTGGGACAAATTTCGGCATTTACAGGACACACACAATTGTCGTTTGCATTGGGCTGGCGATGGACATCATTGTATTACAAAACATGCAAACACCACCGCAACGTTCCACTATCGTTATGACTGAGTCAGTATTAAGAAACCATGCGATAGCATGCGATGACAGAATCCGAAAAAAATGTTTGACCGCAATTTTTCAACACAATCTTTTTTGTTTTTGTCACTCTATGAATGTTACAGTAAGCCTGGATCTGTTTGGTTCTCGCCTGTCCTGCTTTGCACATACAGTAACAAAAAACCTACTTTGGCGATGCCGATCATCACATTTGTCGTCCCTGATATCGGTTTCCTTTATTCATTTATTTCTCTGCCGTCTCTTTGTAAGTGATGCTGCGCTTCACACTCTGTTATTTCCATAGATTGTCGTGGCCAGTGTTCGAACGGGATTCATTTTTAATCCCGGGATCGGGATCGGGATTGTGATCAAGAAAGTGTCGAGATCGGGATCGGGATCCCGGTTTTGAAAACCCGGGATCCCGGGATCGGGATCGGGATTGACCAGATAGTCCAAAGGCAATTGTTTTTATTATTTTATGCATGAGATGCACGTTAATGTCACTGACAACCATGAAACATGTTTGTCACACATGGATAAACACCCGAAACAGTGATTAAAGCCGATTGAAAATCGAGAATAGCTGATGACGGATAAGTTCAAAGATCATAATTGTAGTCGATCAATGTCAAAGCCTTTGACGAAAAGACAAGCATTTCACCATTTTCTGGTTTCAAGCAGTATCTTTTGCCATCAAACAAATCAGCTGCACTGGAAAAGAGCTGTTCAGAAGACACGCTCGTAACCGGAGCGCTTTGATATTTGGAAGCTAGACGTGCCAGTCGCGGAAACTTTGTCTCATTTGTTGCCCACCATGACAACATTTCCTCGAAACTGAGTCCCTTCGTTCGATGCAACTTTGTGTAACCGTTCAGTTCTAGCTCGACTTGTTCGCGAATGGTGGTGCTTGCGGTTTCATCACGCTTGGAATCAGCCGTCTTGCACCTCTTAGGGGCCCGGCCACGCAAACACGATTGTGGGCCGCGGGTCAGCAATAATTCTGTGTTCAATGACTGCCCCGCGTTTGCATGGCCGCACTTACGGGTCGCGGTTTGCGGGTCACTTGAAACTTTTATTTAGCCTTTACACACAAAAATAAACCAATCAGCGCTGTGCTACGGCACGTCTGCGACGTTGGCTCGACGCTGATGGGTTAATTTTTGTGTGTTGCAGCCAAACAAATGTTTCAAGTGACCCGCAAACCGCGACCCGCAAGTGCGGCATGCAAACGCGGGGCGGTTGTTGGACATATAGAGTATTTTTCTGACCCGCGACCCGCGCCCACGTTTGCATGGCCGCGCCCTTACAACAGCTTGGCGAATTATGATTGCATAATTTTTTACTTTTTGTTCTCAAAACTTAATCCCGATCCCGGTACTTTTTTGGGCGGGATCGGGATCGGGATCGGGATTGACTTTTTCAAAATGACGGGATCGGGATCGGGATCAGAAAAAGGGCCCGGGATCCCGGGATCGGGATCGGGATCGGGATCCCGTTCGAACACTGCTTACAACAGCTTGGCCAATTATGATTGCATAATTTTTTACTTTTTGTTCTCAAAACTTAATCCCGATCCCGGTACTTTTTTGGGCGGGATCGGGATCGGGATTGACTTTTTCAAAATGACGGGATCGGGATCGGGATCAGAAAAAGGGCCCGGGATCCCGGGATCGGGATCGGGGTCCCGTTCGAACACTGGTCGTGGCAAAACCTAAACTGTTTGCACTGCACCCTATTGCTATTATGGGTGTTAAGTTTGATAACATGCGTAAACTAATTTAGTTTCCTTACTGTCCAGTCTGACTGATTGTTTTTAAGTGATATATTGTTAGTAGTACTGAAAAATAACTCGAAATGCTACCGACCTTCCATCATGTTTCGGTAAGCCTCATCCGACGTAGCGAACAAATGTGGCGGCATCTCATTGCGCCGTTTGCCCATGTACAGCTTCACTACGGATTCGGTGTAAATTGGCAGGCGTTTGTACGGATTGATTACCACACAGAACAGACCGGAGTACGTCTGCAATGCACGGTCGCCGTAAAAAAAGAGGAAAAAGTCGCCCTATGGTGTCCCTGGCAAATACATGGGTTCCATGTAAATGCTGACTAGTTTTAGAAGCCTTGTTTGCCTTGTTTCTGACTGCCTTTCAGCAGAGTGAGACAAATACATAGTAAAGAACGGAGTGCCCAAACGTTTACTAAATCTGAAGATTATACTGCAGCACATGGTGGGCCGGATCGCGGCTGATTTATTTTTATCTAAGAGGAACTCCAAATGGGACACCACGCCATGGGTGATATCCGTCCCAATTTTATGAAACAAATATTCCCGGATCAGACTACGTACATAGATCAACATGGAGTAGTACCGCGACTTTAGGTTGTGCAACACGCTAGCGTCGTTCAGAAAGGTTAGGTTGGCCATGTCTTCCGTCTTTTCGAACTTGGGCGGATTCATTTGTTGCACGTCGTCTTTTTTGAATGTTTTCTGCAACAGAAGGCGGGACATTCTTGATTATTAGGACGCAAATTAATTCAAATTGTCTAAAATTTAGGCTAAGGCTTTCTTATAGACCCTTCCTCAGTCAAGCAGAAACACAAGGGTCAACACAGCGAAATGCCTTCGTGTAATTGCTGATAGCTTGTTACTATGCATCGTGACTAGAGAAATCTAGGTGTCTATATTACTTACCTACAGTCGGAATGGACGTTAAATCAAACTGAAGTGATAAAAGTTGCCCGATCTGACCAACCTCGTTACCACTCGTTGTCACAACGGTCACATTGTCGCCCTTGGTGCTCTTGATCTCGGCAGCGATGTACGACTCAGTCGCGTCCGGCACCCAGACGTTCTTCTTGCTGTCGAACTTCTTAGCTTGGTCCTGCGAACACAGGTGCTTACTAACAACAACTACCTCTGTTGACATCATCATTTCTAGTCAGACGCTTATACAAGTTTCTTATTCGTTCTGTTTCCTAATATACGCAAAATGCACATTGTGCGTTGCGCGGATGCGTTAGGTCAGATGACACGACTGGCCAGATAATCAATAACTACGTGCTCCAGGACAAGCCTATTATGGTAAAAATGCAACATATAAGCGTAAAAGACAATGTCCAACTATCATGTACAAAGACGTACAGCCATCTGCTGCTCCTTTGATTGTCGCAGGAATCTCCATCCTGGATCTTCGTCGTCAGCCATGTTCGCTTGTTTTTGAGTTGACGGTCGTTTGAGGTTGTCTGGGCACAAGAAGGGGAAGGATCGCGAAAATTATTCTGAAATCGACTACAAAATAACATTCAAATGATGATAAGCAACATTTTACTCTGAAAGAGGAAGGCAGTCTAACGCCAGCAACAGCGCCTGTTCGAGTCAAAAGTTTAGAATATGTCCACCAAATACTAGACTACAGGACTGAACAGCACATCAAAACGCTCTTGTGGCCTTTTTTGAAACAGCGTTAGGAGCGTAACTGGCTCGTTTTTATTTACGATTACATAACACGATTACTATTTGGCCATAAACATCTGTGTTGCTAATTGGTTATGTACATAGCGGCTCTGAGACAAACGGTTTACATCACACAGCTGGCAAGCAGTGTTTATTTTCGTTCGTTCTGAGCTGTACAACCATAATGTACCAATGCAATATTTCGTTGAGTTATTCTCAGTAAAACAGTTGCATTCATATCTTGACCTGCATACACAAGGCTGAAGATACAGGTGTTTAGGAGAATTCAGAGTTTGTGCGTTGTTGTGTGTATGTGTGAGGAAAAAGTGCCGTACATTTCTGGTTTTTAAGCCAATGGACGCAGCTGAGCAGCGAAATGCAGCGTATCTAAATATCTAAAGGTATCTAAATGGTGTATGTAAAGATCCAACCCTGCTTTTGCGGTGCACTGGGCCGGAGCTGCCAGCTATGTAACTATGCAACGTGCGCATCAAGTTAAATGCCAGAGCACATAAACACACATGAGTAGAGTACAATAAAAACTTCAAGAATGTGCGGTGCATATGGCTGAATGCAAAAAGAAGCGCGAGCTTCGTTTCTGTTCACAATACAATCCTCCTACAAAAGTGGAGTGATAAACTAGTTTTTACAGGCGCTGTGTACGATGTGAAGTACACACGATCTGTGTGCAGGTGACACAGCACCGAAAGCTTTTCACAACCGTCAGGTACAGTACAAAGTCCAGGAGCTGTCTGGCTGGTTTCAGATTTTAGTCGGTGTCCAGCTTGTTGCGTACCCATGTGGCCTGCAGACATAACACGAAGGGCAAAATAATACCAAGAACGTCAAGTGTTTATTTTCTGACATTTGTTGTCTGATTGAATTGCACTGAAGATGCATTAAATGCAAACAATCAAAGTGAAAACTCTATCTAGGTCGTTTCGCTCACTGGGGGGCCATTGTTTTGGGGGATCAACACTGCTTTCAGTCCGGGTGTATGTTTTATTAATTAATCAATACTCTCCGGTTGCTATAATATTTAGGCGTTATATTATGTTTTATTCAGCTTGACTAAACAATAGTGACCTCTTGAGATAGCAGCGCAACCAAAGCTATTTGAGCAACAAAATTCATTGCATCACCCAGCACTTGGTTGTTAAAGTCATTTTGCGAAGAAAGCAATCCTAACCATTTGACTTGGCAAGCTTGTGCAGCACAAGCATTCGCCATGTGGCATCTAAACCACTTTGGCCCTGAGCCAATTGTACATTTCGTCATAGTGTTCACGCATCCACTTTTCATTCGCTCGTGACACCTCGAGCGCACGGTCGAACGAGACGCTGCTCCTTTGCGCTTCAGGGTGTTCGCAGAGAAAATGTTCTACCTGGAATAGCACGAAAAACTGGGTCAGACTTTTCGACTTACTTACCATTACCAGTAAGAATGGATGCTGATTTCAGCGACCTCAGCGATTGTTTTCGCGTCATCAACGTGACTCAACGAGGATTCCACAATGTCATCGAGATACTGGCCAAGGAATCTGAAACAATTTATTCATCAGGTCAACTACCGTCAACAAGCAAGAAACATGATCAAATAAAACCAAGTCTGGTGAGCCGACCGTTGATGTAGTTGTCGCCAGTTGTCGGAGACGAAGTCCCACACGAGCCGGGGTGAAATTGGCGAATCCGCTACAAATCGGAACACGTTGGCTGTAGCGTGATGGTTGATGTCATTCGTATAGATCGCATTGTTCAACAACCTGTATTTAGAATGGTACTTGATGAAAAAGTTAAAAAATACTTAGAATTCGACCATTTCTGTCTCCAAACGTCGTTGGTGCACGTCAGAGCGCGGTAGATTCGTTGTTGTTCCACCTGACTGTCCTCGTGTAGCGCCCAGTTCCACATATCGTCCCAGTTTGAGCTCGGACCGTGTCGTACGGCTACACAGTAGACCTGGATTTGAGTGAATGTCAGATGTATTTGTGGACTTACATTAAATTTAAACACTTGCCGCTTGACGGAACGCGGGCGTTAGTTTGTTATAAGAGCTGCTCAGTAACTGTCCTTGACTCTTGCACGGTGCTGCGACTTCAGTTTCAAACATGCGCAACGCCCGATCGATGCAGTCCGCGTTGTCCAAATCGTCGCACATTGTGCCCAACAGCAGCTCTTGCTCGCTCCTGAATAGGGTTCAAACGGGATCGCATGTTTGGGATCGGGACCAACTCCATAAACTTTTAGGATCGGGATTCGGGATCAGGCAGGACTGAAAAAAAATTCGGGATCGCGATTAGCCAAAAGTTAGGAGTCGGGATTCTGGATCGGGATCAGAGCAAAAACTTTTAGCCAGGTATTAAACGAACATTTCGTGTTTTTTTCATATTTAAGAGCTCGAAATCGGTGGACGCTTTGACAATATAACTAGTGTAAAAAAGAAACTTCTTGGGTCTGCTAAATAGACAGGCTGATGCAAAATAAACAATTTCGTGCGCAAAATAGCGAAAAAATTAGCGAGTGTTGAAAGGCCAAAAGCCGAACTGGGCTAAGATCCCGTTAAGTTGCGGGATCGGGATTTGTTTTGAAATTTTCGGGATCGGAATTCGGGTTCAGGATCCAAAAACCTAACGGAATCCCGAACTTCGAGATCGGGATCCCGTTTGAACGAATAATTGCAACTTTTCGGACTGCCTGTTTCGGACTCACAGTTTCATTGGAAGGCTACAAAACTTACTCTTCATCCAAGTCAGTTGGAATCTTCCAACCAACTGATCGGTAGTCAGCAATGAGGTTCTGGGTCAGATACGTCTGAAGAAAACAAACAGCCTCATTTTGTGGTACCAGCGAAATGTTTCACATAGACTGTCTCTGGTAGCACGCATCTATAGATATCCTTCATTTAGATTCTCCAACCTTCACCACCCCATAGATAGGCGTGAACCTCAGCCGGGCTGCCATCTGCTTCGACTGAACCCGAGCACAATTTTTCACGATGTGGTTACCGTCGTGTTGGATTGCTTCAGCAATTTGTTCTACCGTTGATTGCGGCAATCGGTTCAGCTGTTTCAAGACCGCCACGTCATTCAGCAGTTGACAACGGCTGCTGGCTGAGAACAGCTGAAGAGCGTCAAGGAAAAAAGGGGTTGATGACAGAATAGGAGTCGGGCTTGCTTTGTAGTATCATTACGTACGTCAGGTGTCGATCTCATGGCTTTGGCTATGTTGTCGTAGTTTGCCTGGTCGTACTGAACTCGGTAGAATCCGCGAACGTCCGGATTGATGAGAATCCAGTCCTGTTTAGCTACTTTCAGACTGACTGAAGCTCCTTCTGCTGCTGTAATATTATCATCGTTTGAATCATTGCTGGGCAGCAAGAAGACTTCCTTCATTTAGAAGCTTCACACACAATTGCTCGGGGTAAGCCATTCGAAACTAAGTTCATCCCGATTGCGGCTCGCTCCAGTCAGATACCACATAGGCACGTACCATTTGAATCTGGATGACAGGGTATACGATCACAAAATAAAATTTCATTTGTGTGGTTGCGAAGATTTAAAAAAAACCAGCCCGTGTTCAGGGTTACTAAAGCGATCTGAATCCGCTGCGTCGGGGTACTCCTTGAAACGCTCTTGAGTGACAGAAACGCGATTGTCCGATGTGCGCTCCACAACCAACAGTGGGAATCCCATTTGCATTGTCCAGCAACGACCAAATTCAGTCACGTTGAGCTCACCATCCCAACCACAGACTGAGCCTTTACCTTTGTCAGCGGCCTACAAAAAACTGGGAAATCAGAAAAAACATCGTCTCTATCCTAAGAGGCCGCTATATGAAACCAAAACGGCCAACTCACATTAAGATTCCGTGCAAAAGAGTAGAAGCCGTTCTACCAGTTCACGGGTAACATTTTCGGTTTTCGAAACGGTGTCATGGTCAGTTGGGTGTGTAACGGTCGGCGGCAAACTCGGTTTGAGAAAGTTCGGTGCAAGGGCTCCCTTGGTCTCAGTGGAAAATGGAAAATGGAAATGAAAATATTTTCCACGTCCAAGTTTTCCATTTCCATTTTCCAGTATGACTAAGGGCATACTGGAAAATGGAAAATGGAAATGATAGAAGACATTTTCTGCAGCGGTCAAGTTTTGTTATTTGACAAAACATTTTCTGTGCCACTAAAATTTCTACTGCTGATTGATCAGCATTTACGCAGAAAATGTTTTGGTTTATTTTTATTTTCCGTTTTCCAGTAAGCCCTGAGTCATATTGGAAAATGGAAAGTGAAAACTTGGGCATGGGAAATATTTCCATTCCCATTTTCCATTTTCCACTGAGACTAAGGGAGTGGGTGGTGGGCGTAAGGGCGCGCCCATGTAGGCCAGGGCCAGGGCCGGGGCCGGGGCCATGAAAAATAATCTATGTCCGAGGCCCTGGCCCCGCCCCCGGCCCTGGCCTACATGGGCGCACCGACAGGGCCGGGGCCGGGGCCGGGGCCGGTGCGAAACATTTTTCTGGAGAGGCGACATTTCAACTGCAGGGTTGTCAATAATCCAACATTGGTTTCGTATATGCAGCTGTGCGTATGTGTTCGCGTTAGGTGCGCTACTGCCTGATTTATCAAGGGCATGGCTATCTTGTGTTTTTTCTTTAGATTATACAAATTTGTAAATTGCAAATTCGGGCTGCAGTTTGAAATATATGGTTGACAAAACACTGAATTTCTACCTGCAATTATACACATACAGTTTGCTTTTGACCGTGCACATACACGACGTGCGCGTTTCGCTGATTGGTTGAGTTATAGGTTACTCGAATTTCGCGCATACATGTCGTTTACTGTGGTTGCTCAAAAAATTTATGTCATCTGGTGACTTTTCATCAGCCAGTATTTTTAAGAATAAAGCGCTTTATATTAATTTGCTTGAACAAATACATATGCCTAACCTAAATAAAATCCCAAAATGACCGTGCCCTTGATACATCAGGCAACAGGACATCCAACACGAACAAACACGCACAGCTGCATTATGTATACGAAACCGATGTTGGATTATTGGCAACCCTGTAGTTCTAACGTCGCCTATCCAGAAAAATGTTTCGCACCGGCCCGTCCCCGGCCCCGGCCCCGGCCCTGTCGGTGCGCCCATGTAGGCCAGGGCGGGGGCCGGCCCCGGCCCTGTCGGTGCGCCCATGTAGGCCAGGGCCGGGGCCGGGGCCGGGGCCAGGGCCTCGGACATAGATTATTTTTCATGGCCCCGGCCCCGGCCCCGGCCCTGGCCCTGGCCTACATGGGCGCGCCCTAAGCTTGAGACCAAGCAGCAGACGCGCGTTTCTAAACGAAAGGTTAACTTTGACAGTCTGTTGTGCAAGTGTAGATCGTTTGTTTGCAATCTGGCTCATTTAAGACAATTGCACACACTTTTAAAGGAATATCTGTGAGTTACCTGACGGTTCGCAGTAAGACTGACTGTTGAGAAATTGAACATGCATTGAAAAAATGACGTCGCCAGTTGATCGCCGCACCGAATCAAAACGGGTTCATAAAAGGTCACGAAACAAATAATATCGTTTAAAAACGCATGTACAGTTAGCCTAAACAAACGAAATTGAAAGCAAACGACCCACTCAACTGACCTTTACACCGTTTCGAAAATAATTAGTTCATAAACGCTTTATAAGTCGAGAAAAACGGAGTTTGAAACAGTGGCTAAGTGCATTTGCCCAGAAATGTGGGTTGACCGGTTTGAATCCCACTGATCGAAAACGGCTGTGTCACTTGATGAACCGCCCGGTGAATGTAACAAGTTGTCAAGCCACAATCGATTAGCTTCTTTTGTATATTACTGTATCAACACCCCAACAGCTGAATAGTGGCAGTTTTGACACGAACAAGAAGACAAATCCGTTGTAAGAAAGTCGACAAAGTCAATCGAAAATGACGATGACAGCGTTTATTAATGGTGTCTTTAGTCCTGTAACTATGTAAGGAGCATATACACTGAAGCCATCATCATGTCTAACAAACATACAAACACGCCACAAGCACTGTCAAACTACCGAAATCGGTGAAACGGCGGCACGCTGATTCCAGAAGTTTAGCAGTCATTGTCCCCACCTTGCTGATTCATGGAATTTTCGTGCATTGTCGAACACACACACACACACACACACACACACACACACACACACACACACACACACACACACACACACACACACACACACACACACACACACACACACACACACACACACACACACACACACACACACACACACACACACACACACACACACACACACACACACACACACACACACACACACACACACACACACACACACACACACACACACACACACACACACACACACACACACACACACACACACACACTTTACGTCTCTCCTCTGTTGCTACAAAATTACACAGGTCATCTGACCATTAATTTACCACTTTTACAAGTTGAAACAAAAGGTGGAGAAAATGTGGCTTAGCCGACTTTATGACGGTGAAATTGTGATAGGCAACCAACATAGCCGCTGTTGTCAAGAAATGAAAAAACCGTCAACCTACGAAAAAGGGATTTTCGTACTCGAGCTGATGTTTCACAGGGTTATGAATACTGTCATGTGCAAGAGAGTGCTTTGCCAAAGTCACCTCAAAAACTTTGCGAAAATAGCACTTGCTTGAAAGGAATGAGCATTCCATCTTTGAGCACCATTTTCATTAAACTTACTGAACGTGGGTTTGCCGCTTATTTTAAAATAAAAACGACATATCCACTGATTTCATTACATATCGTGATACTAACCGTGTCGAGAGCGTTCCACAGGTCCGTATGATCAACGTTTTTGTACTTGTGCTGATGTAAATATTCCTGAACAGTGCAACTTTCTTGAGCATCGATGTCGATGCAATGTTATACAGCAACAACCATGAAGCGACCGAAGGGATAAACAAAAAAGGTTGATTGTTCACTCACTTGTACACCGTTCGCAAAGTGGTTAGCACCAACGACGTATTTTGCCATACGTACCACAGCCGCCCCCTATAATCGTTTCTGCGTTAATGTCACGTCAGTACATTCTAAATTCCACAACTGAATCATGTTATCTTGTGTGCTCCGATAAAAAAACTAAGTCGGCGCGGCGCATTGGAACTGGCCACGAAATTAGTTTCGTAACACAACGGGACTGACCTTCTGGTATGTGATGCCCATATTGAATATCTTATACCGTCCCATTCCTGTGTCCTGCACATATTTGACAGGTATGCGCACGGGCTGGGAGTAAGCCGATTGATCCGTTTTCATTGCCCATTTCACAGCTGATCGCAAATATTCTTCAAACTGAAATGTGTGGTGCGTGAGCCTCCAACCACTATTATGTATGTGAAGTGGCCAAACAAGTGGTGTTGTTTGAGTGAAATGGAACAGTGGAGATGCACTTACTGCTTGTTAACAAACATTTGAGCAAAGACATGTGCACGGCGATTCCCGGCTGTCCAAATTTTTGGCTCACAACCTGCATGCTTGCTAAAACTGGCTTGTACAGCATCTAACCGGTGCATGCTTTGAGTCAGCATGATTGGCCCCAAATAACGAAAAGAGTGTTGTGCATCCTTCGTTCAGCCACAAATCGTCCCACCAGCGCATCGTCACCAGATTACCAAACCACTGTAACACAAACATTTGACTGTACTGTCAAATTTTCATATAATATGTAGGTATTTCCATGTTATTTAGCGCCAGTATTATATTAAGATGACGCACGCCATCTCTGTCATCCCTTCTGCATTTAAGGTCTCCGTTCTCCAATCCTTCAAGGCCATTATGTTACTGATTCAAGAATGCGCCTTTTATCGAATACGAACGATTCTGGACTCGATTCAAACATTCCACCTGTTTACCAACAGTGCCGCCGTACAGGCAGGTTACGAGCCAACCCTTTCACTGTTTGCACGGAGTGGCGCGTGAGGTTTCACCCAGACCATTTACTCTGGCTCTGGAACTGAACCAGCAGGTTTTTGGGCCTACTCCTTGGTTGTCCATCTAGCATTGGTAGCAAGACTCAGGCAGCCACGGTGTTGGACATTGGGTCGAAACCGTTAAAGCCCTCCACGTGTCATATGCGTTTGCACGTGCCCACAAGGCACACACCGCACATACAGTACATGTATCTTTTGCCGAGTTTGTTTCATCCAACTTGCCATGTGCAATTTCGCATTGAGCGAAACACTGCTTCGTTATCGATGTCACTCAGGGACAGGGTAAAAAAGGCGTGTTTTACTCACCATGTGTGCGATTTCATGAGCTATTGTACTAGCTACAGCGCTCTTTTGGCTTGAGCCAGCATTGCCACCGACGAGAAGGTATGACTCGCCATACACGATCAGACCCCAGTTTTCCATTCCACCGTGACGGTAATCGGGTACAGCAATGTGATCTACAAGTCGTTGATTGTCCGTAAGCAATACCATATACAGCTAGCTGTTGCACACAATGTAGTACTGTCAAAAATCACATGCCCATTTTTGCCAGCGGATATCTGATGCCAAGATACTCCTCGAAATATTCGAGTATCTTTGGCCCCACTTCCATGGCGTATCCTGCTCGATCAATCATTTCTTTTGGCGCATACACTCGAAACTAGAAATGAGGGTGAGGATGTTGTATCTATAATTAAGCACATGGCAAGACTATCAAATTGCGTAGACAAGTTGAATGTTCAACTAAAGCATTTTCGAACCCGAACTCCGCGAACAATCGTTTCCTTGTAGTCAAAGTCGCAGACCGCAATCGCCAGCAGATAAGTGGACATGATGGGAGACTCTTTGAATTCGGTGCGCATCCAATTGTCCCTGTAACATTGGGTGGAATTCACAATATAGTCTTTCCGTTTTATAACAGTCCAGAGGAGGTATACAGAAAATGTTTCAACGCCTTGAAAACAGCAGTCATCGTCGTGGATGATAACCAACAGGTCGACAACGTGGCTCGAAACATGCGTGTTACCTGATGGCTGCTGTTGCGATGAAACATTTGCTGTATACTTTGTTTGGACCGAGAATAAACTGAAAGACTATACAAAGTCAAGCTCAACGTCAAAGTTCACCGTCATACTCAAAGACACGTCTAAGCTGACGGCGAACTTTCACGAGTTCACCGTCAAGCTCACCGTCAAATTCAAGGTCAACTTCAAATTCAAGCTCAACGTTACGCTCGCACTGGCACACAACAATGTTTCACTGTAACAGAGTGCTGTGCTGCACAGCTGTAGAGTGTTGCCACAGCACAGCCTGTGCTAATTATAGGTTGTGAAGAGCCTAGTTTGGTTGGCCGACAATTTTTCCATTTCTATTGCAAGCCTGACGCTGAGCTTGACGGTGAACTCGTGATAGTTCACCGTCATTTTACACATGACTTTGAGTTTGACGGTGCACCTTGACGTTGAGCTTGGCGGTGAGCTTGACTTTGTTTTGTGAATTCCACCCATTGCCAGTTAAGGATCCGAAGAAAAACAAATAAATAAATAAAACAAATACATAAAATATGGATTTTTACGAATTAAGAACATTATCCACCTCTCAGCTACTGGATCACCGAGCTCAACACCGTTCGACAAAGCCAGTGTGCCCTGCGGATGAATGACTGTGACCTTGAATGTTGCCTTCAGATGTGGTTCGTCAAAGCAGGGCAGCGCGCGTCTGGCAAATGTTGCTTCCATTTGAGTCGCTACCATGAATCTGAACAACAAAAATGGTGTCAAACTTAAAAAATGCCAAATATTGTTAAATAAGTTGTAATCTAGGCTAACCTGTTGCCCCTCAAGGAAACGAATACAGCAGGCCAAGAATGTCTCAAATGTAAAAAGGCACTGAAACAGTTTATCACAAACCGGTTGGTACCATCCTTCGCTTTGTAACCGCTGACAAATATGCCTTCATTAAGCTTCCTCCATTCTTCTCCCCGGTTAATCTGGCCTCCGTATCTAATTGAAATAACGTATTCGTGGCCTTTTATCAATTTCTCGTCGAGCTTGAAGTGCACGAAATCTAAATCGATATCTAGGTACACATAGCAAACAATGAGTTCAACAAATAAATGCAGCACAACAGCAACAAGCAAAACCGTTTTTGTTGTCCATTATAATCTGCGAAACGGTCCAATGCGTTTGCGACCTCGTGTCACTCACGATTTTGACATCAGCCGTTACAATCTCCAGCAGCTTCTGATGCATTGTGATTGTGTTGGTTGATTCGGCACACTTGATCGCGATGGACAGTTGGCCTGAAATAAGATGGGTATCATTGGCGCTGGTTCAAAAACGAAGCAGCAGGGGACAAAACAGGGTACTCAAGGCAGTTATCTTGGTCATTTAGGCTAATGGTTCGGCTTGGGCTAACGCTTAAGTCTACATTTCCCTCAACAAATAACTATTTAAGTGGCAACAGTCTTCCGAAAGCAGGCTGTTCTGTCACTCACTGTTTTGTCCGTGGAGTCAAAACGTAGTTTTTGCGCAGCAGTTCTTAATCGCGTAAGCCTGGCACAAGATAACAGCTGTTGTGACTGATATATACTATCTCTGTAGTTGAAATAACCTTCGAATTTGTAATCCTTGTCCCCGAAACTGACATCATCCCTGTAGGGCAGCCATATCTTGACGGTCCAGTCATACTTGACAGGAATCAAGTTTGTCGGCAGTCGTTGAATCAGGTCGTCCTCCTCGTTGCGAGCGTCGGCCTGCGATCCAGTATCTGGTGTTTGATTTTTGACGTTTGATTTATTTATTGAAATGATTGCGATTGTTCTGTATAACAATAGCGTATGTACTGTAGGTGGCCTATGAAGGTGTGGACTGTCAATACATATGTATGTGATGCGAATGGACCACCATGTGTGAGATTTGCATGGCTTTTTGGCTCAGGTACTTACAACATCAAAGTGGTGTGTGTCGTGCGTCAATCCCACCTTCCATCTCTGGAGAAGATTCGGGAAAAATGGGAATCCGCAATCGCTGCAGGTAGCATGCATCTTCCCATTTAAGGTCACCGGCAACACGCTGTTGGTTGGCCCCTTCCACGGAATACCTTTACCCTTTTGGGGTTTTGTTGACCCTATACATATTGTGCGTGGGTCACGTCGTACTGCATTGTTTTTCGACATGAGAGCTTTACAGCAGGACATTGTCAAAATATCGAATGACCCATTCAATCATACCGGGGCAGCGCATTTCTCTGATCTTGACAGAGTCTGTTCTCGCTCGTCGTGAATGGAACTGGTGTACAAATGGTGCTGACCGACCGCCATGCTGGATAGCAATGGCAGCACGATGGACAGTATCTGGATATTTTGGGTTTAATTTTAGGTTTTAAATTTAAAATTTTGATTTAGACCACACGGTTTTTTAAGCCGGGCATAAAAACTCACCCAGAGACGGCCCATCCCCATTATCGTCGTCAAATTTCTGACGAGTTCAGCGCTCAGTGCTTTTCGTTGTCTAGGTACCTACTGTATTTCGTTCAATAAACGCTCTTCTTAATTTATTGCTGCCATTTTCAGGTTTTTCAAATACCAATTTAGCAGTCATGTATGCGTTGTGAGCAAATCAAGCCTGTCTAGACAATTCTCTTTTCGCCCTGGAGAGAAACAGTGTGAGTTTCGAGCTAATGACACAAAGATCTCAAGACTTGTGAGATCGCTGTTGCTGACGATTAAATTGAACAATGAGCAATGCTCGTGGACTTTCAGCATATAATGCCAACAAATAAACATAGACACGATTAAAGTGTCTCGTTTTTTAATATAATGTACAGTAAACCCCAGACGTGTGATTTATGTATATAAGAATCGGTCACACAGCCCAGACCTCTATTGTACCGTCACGTCGCAAGGTACTGCGGAGAACCAACTTTACGACTTAAACTCGCTTCAGTTTTAGTTTTGTTGGATTGTACACATGCTGCACGAAGAGCACGACTATTGATGTGATTGGCTTTAACTTTGCATAACGCATTGACGAGAATAATAACGAACCACGAAATGTAAATGTAAGTCACACAGACGCAAACAATCAGAAAGTGATTAAAAGATTAAAATGCTTCGTGGCTTTAACGTTGAAGTGTGAAGGAAAAAGCAGCACACTACCAAAATTATTCTGAACAATTGGATTTATACTTGACTATCTTGGCTCTGGCTCTTAGTTAAGCTACTTTATTGTCAAACCAGGCCCGCAATTCATCATAATGTTCACGCATCCATTTCTCATTTGTTCGCGCCTGTTCGAGTGCATTGTGCAACTTTGAGAATTTCTGAGCCTCCGGATGACGACAAAGGAATGCCTCGACCTGTACAAAGCAATACAATTGGCATCATGAACTGGCACAAACTGAGCAACTTAATAATATTTTTTGTCGAGTTGCTAAAATATCCAGTGACCAAAATGTCCAACATAAGCACCTCGGCAATAGTGGTGTTGTCTTGAACGTTGCGCTGTATTGATTCAGCCACGACCGTTGCGGCCAGGTGTTGGTATCTGACGATCAAATACTGTTCGTTTAACAAATATTTATTCTTGTAGAAGACACCAGAACGCTTTGAAGACATACTCTTTTGGAATCCGTTGCCAGTTGCCTGCATAGTACTTCCACACGAGATGCTGTCCAACTGGCGCAGAGGACACGCTTCGAATCAACAATTCAGCGTCTTGTTGGCGTATTTCGTCACCGAAGATCGCAGTTTTGAGTAACCTGCGATTTGAATATGTGTTTGTAAAGTAGGTACCTGTTCATTGAATCTTGTTGTTCACCTATGTTCAAACTAGTACTGTAGGTGGCCTATGAAGGTGTGGACTGTCAATACATATGTATGTGATGCGAATGGACCACCATGTGTGAGATTTGCATGGCTTTTTGGCTCAGGTACTTACAACATCAAGTGGTGTGTGTCGTGCGTCAATCCCACCTTCCATCTCTGGAGAAGATTCGGCAACGGGAATCCGCAATCGCTGCAGGTAGCATGCATCTTCCCATTTAAGGTCACCGGCAACACGCTGTTGGTTGGCCCCTTCCACGGAATACCTTTACCCTTTTGGGGTTTTGTTGACCCTATACATATTGTGCGTGGGTCACGTCGTACTGCATTGTTTTTCACATGAGAGCTTTACAGCAGGACATTGTCAAAATATCAAATGACCCATTCAATCATACCGGGCAGCGCATTTCTCTGATCTCTACAGAGTCTGTTCTCGCTCGTCGTGAATGGAACTGGTGTACAAATGGTGCTGACCGACCGCCATGCTGGGATAGCAATGGCAGCACGATGGACAGTATCTGGATATTTTGGGTTTAATTTTAGGTTTTAAATTTAAAATTTTGATTTAGACCACACGGTTTTTTAAGCCGGGCATAAAAATCTTACCGGGTAGACGGCCAATCCTGATTATTGTTGTCAAAATTTCTGACGAGTTCAGCGCTCAGTGCTTTTCGTTGTCTAAGGTACCTACTGTATTTCGTTCAATAAACGCTCTTCTTAATTTATTGCTGCCATTTTCAGGTTTTTCAAATACCAATTTAGCAGTCATGTATGCGTTGTGAGCAAATCAAGCCTGTCTAGACAATTCTCTTTTGCTGGAGAGAAACAGTGTGAGTTTCGAGCTAATGACACAAAGATCTCAAGACTTGTGAGATCGCTGTTGCTTACTATTAAATTGAACAATGAGCAATGCTCGTGGACTTTCAGCATATAATGCCAACAAATAAACATAGACACGATTAAAAGTGTCTCGTTTTTTAATATAATGTACCAGTAAACCCCAGATGCTGTGATTATGGCAAGTCGGACTGCATCGAGCGTGCGAAACAAAAGTTCGAAGCAGAAGTAGCTACTACGTGCAAGGCCCAGGAACAGTTGCCAAGCAGCTCTTGTAATCAACTCACGCCAATGTTCCGAGGAACGGTATCATCTGGCTAAAATATAAAAAAACTCAACAAAGTTCAGATCACGGCTTCATAAACAGAACAATTTGCTAAGGTGTACTGCATGGCTGTACGATATGGCTGGGATGCGGATTGGACCCTCATGTGGCAGTGGGCCACACGTGAGGACAATCAAGTGGAACGCAAACGCATTCACAACGCTCTCGCCTGCACCAACGATATCTGGAGACTCAATTGGTGCGTTTGATGCCGCTCAGAGATTCGGCGTCACGTGGCCATCTGGTGCATTCGCACTGACGATGTCCTGCCCGTATGTGAAAACACATCGAAACGGGCAACCCAAAACACATTGCTTGTACAGTACTAGTTTGAACATAGGTGAACAACAAGATTCAATGAACAGGTACCTACTTTACAAACACATATTCAAATCGCAGGTTACTCGAAACTGCGATCTTCGGTGACGAAATACGCCAACAAGACGCTGAATTGTTGATTCGAAGCGTGTCCTCTGCGCC